>PVIH01012858.1:0-10631 GCA_004025045.1 Sigmodon hispidus
TAATTGCTTTTAGCTTAAAGTCTACTTTGTTAGATATTAGGATTGCAACCCCTGCTTGTTTCTTAGGACCGTTTGACTGGAAAATCTTTTCCCAACCCTTTATTCTAAGCCTGTGTCTGTCTTTGCAGTTGAGGTGTGTTTCTTGTAGGCAACAGAAGGATTGCTTCTGTTGTTGTATCCATCTTGTTAGTGTGTGACGATTTATAGAAGAGTTGAGACCATTGATATTAAGGGAAATTAGTGACCATTGATTCATATTTCCTGCCATTTTTGGTGGTAACTTGTTTGTATTTCCTTTCTCTATGGTATTCTTCTATGGAAGTATTGATTGATTGTGATTTCGTGGGTGTATCTGGGTTCCTTAGGTTGGAGTTTTCCCTCTAATACTCTCTGTAGTACTGGATTGGTAGATAGATATTTTTTCAGTCTGACTTTGTCCTGGAATACCTTGTTTACTCCATCTATGGTGATTGATAATTTTGAAGGGTATAGTATTCTAGTTTGGCAGCCATGCTGTTTTAGCGTCTGTATAACTTCTGTCCAAGCCCTTTTAGCTTTCATCGTTTCCATTGAATAGTCAGGCATTATTCTGATGAGTCTGCCTTTATATGTTTATTGGCCCTTTTCTTTTGTAGCTCTTAAAATTTTTCTTTGTTCTCTATGTTTTGTGGCTTGATTATAATGTGGTGGGCTGCCTTTTTTTGGGATCATATTTATTTGGTGTTCTGTAATCTTCTTGTATCTTTATAGGCATTTCCTTTTTCAGGTTAGGGAAGTTTTCTTCTATGATTTTATTGAAAACATTATCTGTGCCTTTCAGCTTGTATTCTTCTCCTTCTTCTATTCCTATTATTCTCAAATTAGGTCTTTTCATGGTGTCCCAGATTTCCTGAACATTTTAAGTTAAGGCTTTTTTAGTTTTACTATTTTCTTTGACTGATACATCTATTTGAGCTACTGAGTCTTCCACTTCAGAGATTCTATCTTCCATCTCCTGAACTCTGTTTGTTATGCTGGTATCTTTAGTTCCAGCTTTTTTCTTCAGATTTTCTGTTTCCATCTTTGCCTCATTTTGTGCCTTTTTTATTGCTTCCATTTCAGCTTTTAGTTCCTGGCATGTTTCTTTCATAGATTTGTTCATCTCTTCCAATTTTTTGTTTGTATTTTCTTCTATTTCTTTAAGGCTATTTTTCATATCTTCTTTGAGAACTTCGATGATCATCAAAAAGGAATTTTTGGTGTTGCTTCCTTCTGTTTCCTCTTCATTGCTCAGTTCGGGTCTTGTATTTGTAAGATCACCACTCTCTTCTGGAGTTACCATGTTGTTCTTTGTATTATTATGTAATTTTTTGCACTGACATTTGCCCATGGCTTCAGTGGTTCACGATTAGATGGCTCCTGGTCAGTTGTGGCACTCGGGCTTGTGTGCTTCCTGTCACTTCTCTGGGCAGGGTCTGAATCTGCCCTTCAGAGACCCCAGAAGTTATCTGTTTGCTCAGTTGGAGGTCGAGGTGGGTAGCAGTGCAAATTCCCTCAGCAGCAGCTATGGGTATGGTGACAGCAGACTTTATCTCCTCCTGCTACAGAGTTTGCTGGGACTTACTCTGCAGACAGCACCTGGTCCCGGAAGTGAAACCAGAACTGATGGGAGCTCAACTATCCCTCCCTGGATGGGATATATAGGCACTTGGGCCTAGTGACCCCTCCTCACCTCTGGGCAGGTTCTGAGTCTGTCCTTCAGGGACCCCAGAAGTTATCTGTTCTCTCAGTTGGAGGTCGAGGTGAGTAGCAGTACAAATTCCCTCAGCAGCAGCTATGGGTATGGTGACAGGCAGACTTTATCTGTGCCTGCTACAGAGTGCGCTGGGACTTACTCTGCAGACAGCACCTGGTCCAGGAAGTGGAACCGAAACCCATGGGAGCTCAACTCTCACTCCCTGGATGGGATATAGGCACTTGGGCCTGGTGGCCCCTCCTTACCTAGGGGCCGGGTCTGTGTCTGACCTTCAGGGACCCCTGTAGTTATCATTTCGCTCAGTTCGAGGTCGATGTGGGTAGCCATGCAAATTCCCTCAGCAGCAGCTGTGGGTATGGTGACAGGCAGACTTTATCTGTGCCTGCTACAGAATGCGCTGGGACTTACTCTGCAGACAGCACCCAGTCTCCGAACTCAGGGTTTCTACATAAAGTTAAAAAAAAAAAGCAGAGTATTTGAAAGGAGGCCTTTTGGTAGATCGACTTCATGATGAGAGCCATCCTCATGCCAACAAGGTTATCTTTTAAAAGCTAAGGTTTGAGAAGAATCAATTGTGAATAAAATTTTCTGCTTCAATTACATCTGTAGTTAGTAGCTACCTGTTTAGACATCTACTTCCAAATAGGTGAGCCTTTCCTCAAAATTTAAGGTAATTCTTCAAAAATTATAGTACTTTCCTTAAAGGAAGTTAGGTCCATAATAAGTCCTCTTAAAATTGCACTGAAGAAGTACCTCTGCCTGACACATTCTCTTCTGGGAGTGCTTGTGGGTATTGAAGCAACTGAACGGTATGTGGTGCCTAGAATTCTGTAGGGTGAGTTCACCCCTCCATTAACATTCACATCACTTATTATTCCCAATTACATTCTTGTGCATCACTGGTGATAACCACATGGATTATTCATTTCATTATAACCTTAAAATTAATGGAAAAACTGGACACTGAGAAATAAGGGAAATAGCAGTGATTCAGAAACTAGTTTATATGGGGAGTGAAGGATCTTACGCCAAATATGAGGTGGAAAAAGAAAACCCTTAATGATATTGCCAGGAAATTTAAAATTATTACCAGAAAGAAAATAATGGCCAATCCTACACTGTCATATTCTAGAGAAAACTAATGCTTGGCGCTAGGTTAAGTCTCATTTACAAAGCAATGGTGACCATCCTATTGAACTGATTTTCACACATCAAAATCGTATGATGTACCTCAGTACAGGTTGAGTGGAAATCTACATTTAATTATAAAACAAGTGCTTGCGTTAGTTTCAATTATAAGCTTGAAATAGTCTAGAAATACCTAGAAAGAAGGTGTCAGTGAGGGATTGGCCTATGGGTATGTTTGTGGGAGGACTGTCTTTATTTAGAAGAAAACACAATTCACTGAATTTTGAGACCTCGGTGTTGTGTAAGTATAAAGAGGGGGGCTTTCACAATTAGTCAGGTATTCATTTCTCTGGATGGCTGTGGATGTGGCTACTTACAGTTCCTCCTTTGACTTATAGATATCCTGAACTTGTAAGCAGAATAAACTCTTTTTTTTTTTCTTAAGTTTGTGTTGTTGTTTCAGCATGGGATTTATTTTTTTTTTTTAAATCACACTAGCAGAAATGAAACCAGAAAACTCTAGAGTATGGCATAAAAATATATCAGAGGGACATCACAGGGAACTATTATACTGTTCCTTGGTTTGTTTTCCCATAGTGCCATTTAGCCACCTTTATAACATTTATAAAATATTAGAATGTAATTAATAAGAGAGCTATTTAATATTATGCTTTGATGTATTTAAGTATTTTAAAAAGCATCTTGCATTCATTAGATAGCCTATTTATAGATATAGCCTTAATTCATATTTACTTTACAAACTTAGGATTTCCAAAGATAAGATATTATGGAACTTCTGAAACACTTTTATAATCAGTTCCTTTTTCTTCTAATTACTAATAATGTGCCTCTTCAATAGGCCTTGAAATCCTCCATGAAAGAGCTGTTTCAAAGTTTTATCTTTGGGGCAAGATTCAAGAAAATGGGTTATGCTATATACACCAGCAGAATTTGCAAAAAGAATAGAAAAAATTAATCACTTCTTATTTGGTCATAAGTTAAGTAACAAAATGGAAATATTAAAAGTACCTTTGAAAGGAGCTTTTTAGTCATCAAAACTCTGTCATATAAGCAACTGAACATGCATTGGCTAGCAAGACTGTTGATCCCCATGTAAGCATAGCAGAATAGACAAAGAAGCCCATAGATCTTTTAGCTATCTATCTAACTGGGTACAGTTTGTGACCAGGAAAGACATTTTCCTGGGAAGTATAAGTTTCAGCATAAAGTTTCAATTTATCACAGCCTTTATCACACACTTTGTTCCAATTTGTACTTACTATGAGCGCATGACTATGTTCCAATTTGGAATGCAGGGACAAATTGGTCACATCTCTGGAATTCTGGTGTTCTCTGTGCCCATGTTCCTCTCAATACACATTAGGAGATTCTTTGTTTTTATGTCTAACAACGTGTTATGTGCATATCTAAATTATAATTTTTGTGTGATAATGAAATTGTTTATGATTATGGCAAAGATAAGGGGTCCACCATTCACTCTCTACTTTGAATAATTTCTCACCATCATATTGCTATGCTTGTCTCCACTGCTTAACCACCTTGTCATATAATGAGGTCTAGGGAAAATAAGAGAACATGTGTATTAGGGTCTATTTTATGTAGAAACCTCAACTCACCTATATCTTTACTCACATTATTTTCTTTGTATGTATATGTATGTATGTACATATGTGTCTCTCTAAATATATATTAATAATGGTCTATACATAATCTGTGAAAATACATGCCTGTGGATTTATTCATATATGTTTGTATGTATCAACCATTGATTGTATTGCAGTAACAGTGATTTGAATTACATTACCTCTCTTTTAACAAGAACCTTTGCATTTGCTGATTGTTTTTCCATTTGGCAAATTCTTAACCTCATCACTAATTTTCAAAGTTAGCATTCAAATCTGAATTTTTCAGAAACTAAAAAAGAAAAAAATCTCACACCAAGGTTAAGGACAAAACAAATATCGAAGGGTATAGCTAAGATTGGAAACCATGTTATCCATACTTTAAAGTACATGTTATTGCTTGGCACATCTCTGTAATACTTCTTTCAGAACACAGGCTTTATGAAAGCTGAGAAATAGCTCTAGTATAAACAATAGGATTCTCAATTCCAAAAAGCAGCTGGTACATTACAGATATTCAGTTAATAGTAGTAGAATAGATCCACAGATAAAGAACTAAAACTCACTTTCACTCTCAAGAGGGCAGAACCTGAGGTCCAATCCTTTGACCAGTTTTTGTTTTGTTTTTGTTAATTTTTTTTCCATAAATAAAGTTTCTACCCTATCCATCATCAAAATTAACAATTATTTTTTGGAATTGATCAACTTGAGGAAACAAATGGTTAATGTTTTTCATTGACAGTTTTCTTCTAATTTCTTTTTCTCATTTTTTAAGTCTTCTGTCTCTTTCTGGTATGTAAGTGCAAGAGACCAAGGGGGAAATTTGATACAGTCTTCTGCTTGAATATGACCTTGTTGTTTCAAATATCCTCAGGGAAAATTTCATTTATCTTTTGCCTTATGGGAAACATGTATCACCCCAGTTTTCAGTATTCTGTGTGACTGTAATCAAAGTCCTTCATCTAGCAGTGTCTCTGCTCAGCTAACTTCCTCACCGGATTTTCTTCTAAGCCATAGGGTTATATTTTGGAGGATCAAAGTAGCCGATAGGCATGCTTCTCCTTAAGCCTCCCAGCCTTGTGTCGAGAATGCTGAACTCTCTACCAGCTCTTTTCCATCTCTTTCTTACCCCCTGCTGACCCCAGATCTTATGACACTAATCAATAGAGAGATCATTAAATTCTTTTAAAATGTTTCCAGGTCACTACAATCTAAAAGTTGCACTCCTTTTCTCCTACTCTGAACATTTTTGGGGAGCAAATTCATGACATTTTGTAGGCTAATGTCAAATGTTTAATGTTTAGTTGTTTGTTTCATGGAATTTGTATGTGTTTCTCCACCTTCTTTGCATGATTCTTTGTATGTGTCTACTCAAGTAAACATTTTAAAAAATTGTCATTGTTCAAATACAGATTCCAAGGTCCTACTCTTTGAATGTCTGATAGAACTTTAAAGTTACAACCCTCCCGTCAGTTGTCAGTTTTTCTGCCCTTGAAGTGGTTCTGGTGTACTTGTGGATGTGCCTCAACAGCCTCATGCTACAGAGACAGGCATTCATTGCAGACAATGAGCCAAGGAGGAAAATGGAACTATTATGCTCTCTTAGATGGAGAGTAAATTCTTCAAGAGACTTTGCTTGGGAAATAACCATGAAACTAGTTCCTCAAAACTGCCAAGGTTTTCCCGAGGCTCTGGATTCTATATAAGAAAAAAATGAGAGGTTGGCGGGTAAAGGGTTAAGTCAGTTTTCACCTAAACATAAATGAAGGAGAGGAAGAGAAAGCAGAGTCTGTAGACCCCTGGGGATTGAAAGGACTTAAATGTTAGCACTAACATATTGGATCTAATTCTCAGCTTCAGAGGCAGTCAGGGCAATCACTCCCGAGATCAATGTGTGCTCTCCCCTGGGGACACACACTTCTCCCTTTCCTATTCCATTCCCCAAACCTCATTTCTGACCAACTGCCCAAGACAAAGAATAGTTGTTTTTGTTGTTGTTTTGTTCTTCTTCTTTTTTTCTGTGAAAAATTCATTTAGGACATAACATCATAATTCTCCACTCCCACTCATTTTTCTTCCTTTTGTGAAAATCAATAACCTATAGGGCTGGGTTTTATGAAGGCTGAGGCAGTTAAAAGAAAATAAAGGAATGAATCTTTTAGCTCATCATATTTCACACACCCACCTGCTTACTGCTTTTGTGGCAGCCAGAAGAGATTTGGGAACACCTAGGTATAGCTACCACGTGTTTGAGTAGCATGCATTTGTTATATAGGAAATGAAAGCAGTTCCACCACAGACAAAAAGACAGAGAGGCAAAGAAAGATAAACATGCAGTGGGTTTTGGAATTAGACCTATGCTTTGGTTTCAATGCATTTTTTCTCTCAATGTTTAATCTCCAGGTGTTGGTGTTAATTTTTGACGTAAAAACTTTCTCTGGTGATATGTCAGTTGGAGAAAGTAGAGCACAGGGCAGGTACTTGGAATTGTGCCCACACCCTTGCCTACTTTTGTCTTTCTCATGTTTAATGACATGAACAACTACTACTACTTACATAATCTAGATGCCAGGAACTGAGTTGCCTGACTGTGCCTTCCAGTTTAGGATAGAGGGGATTATTCTGAAGCTCTAAGCCTCATCATAAGCCTCATAAGTAAATATTCCACTCTTGACATTGTGTCTGTCAGATATTGTGGACACTGTGGTGCAAAAGTACCTAATATAAAGACGTACTTCATAAGTTAATAGCAACATAGTCATATATAGCAGTGAATAAGAGGACTACAGTTGAAAGTGTGTTAGAAATGAACCTCAAGTCTTTTGGTTTCATATAATGTTATTATGGGTAGAAATACTACCTCTCTGAACATTGAGTGTCATGAATATAAGCATATTGAATGTTGCTCAGCTGAACAGAAGAATGTGAAATGTATTCTAGTACATATAACAGTAATGCTGTTTGGAGAACAGAATCATGCTCCTGGCATGTGAGGAAGGCAAGAAGAGAATAAAGAGAGTAATAACAGAGAAGCAAGGAGACTAAGAGGTACTATAGCTTAAAAAAAGTAAGAAAATATATTCCGAAAACAAAAGATTAGACTGTACAATAAGATCAAAGACTCACGTAGGAAGACATCGGCTTGTAATTTAAGAAGTTAATATCCTTTCCAGGGTAAATTTTCCATATGGTTAATTGCTACCTTCTCTAGATTTTCAATGTGATTTGTACAAGTTTTGTGTAGAAATTGCCTTGGGGCCTAATTGCAATTTATTTGCTTTCATATTCGAATGTACTAAGATTTTAGCATAATGGGAAAAAATACCAAATATTTCTAAACAAGCAAACCAGCAGACTAGTTTTGGCTTCTGGTTCTAGGAACCTGTGCTGGTTGTCATTGTGAAACAAGACACACATAATGTTTGTTGGGTCTTTCTAAAATAGAAAGCCAAATCAAATCCCAAGAGCAAGGCAGCTTTTAGAACTAAGCATGAAAACGCAGTGGAGGCATCACCTGCTAAGGAGGGTAAACACAAGATGAAACATCTGTATAAATATTCAGGATGATAATTAAAATATATTTTGAGCTCAAGCTATGTGCTGACATTATTCTAAATGCCTTCATTTGTTAATCCCTGCATCAGTGTTGAGAGAAAAAAGTTCAAAATTAGAAGTCTATATAAGAAACCTTTTGTTTCAATGATCATGCCTTCCTTCTTCCTCTCCATAAGTCTCTATTAAAGTTAGTGCAAGGGCCTTTAAGGTTGTTTTCAGTGCAGGTGGATGAGGTGGGGGAGAGCGGATGCCGCAAAGGGCAAATATATTTTACATTCTTTTTAAGTATGGGGAAAAAAATAAAGATGTGGATGCCTTCTTGGCTATATGTAAGAAGTTTTAGTCCAAGTGGTTCCAAATTCCAAAATAGCCTATACCTTCCCACCATAGAATACTATCATTTATGGAAAGCCTGTGTAGAAAGAAGTGGACTCAGACATATTTTAATATGATTATTCTAAACTTAAACTGGAGTGGCATAATACCACAAAAGAATTGAGGATGTATCATTTAATATTTCCCATCCATTTTATAGATTATATTGATTTTTTTGTTTATTTTACAAAGCTACATACATTTGGACATAGACTATAAAGTCTGAGATAGTCATTAGCATAGAGTTCATGACTAAGTCCTTAGGGAATATAACAGGAAAAGTAGCTACCTTTGTCATATTTAATGTTATCGAAGATTCGGCTACTGCTATCCCTGGAACTGATCGGCAGGCAAGTGTAGCCTCAGAGGTTCCTGAGAACCTTTCACTAAAACTAGGCAGAATGGTAGGTAGATTTGAGAACATATGGATAGTCTGTCATATTCACAGTCTGAAAGGGGTCTTTTATCATTACACAGATCACAGAAGCCCACCAATGAAATGGTCAGCGAGTTGTATATCAGACAACATTGTTAGTATGGTTGTTAAAGAAGGCAATTTTGCTTCAGCTTGCTAACTGAAGCTATTAAAAACAAGGGGATAGTGGTTCATACCCACAATCCCAGCACTTGGGAAGCTGAAACACATTATGCCACATTACTACAAATGGCCACTCCTGACACTTAGCATGTTCAAAACATAATAACGAGTTCAAGGTTATGGGCTGTCCACATCTGACTGGCTTAGGTCTGGGGATGAGGTTATTTACAGAATTGATTGCTTCCAGGTAATGCTCACCACATCATGATCATAATCATTTAAACAAGCACCCCATTCCTAATAAGCTTTAGTTCTCATGAGCATCTATGTATAGAAAATAGCAATGCACTGTATTGTCACACTATCAAGTAGACATTAGCAGCAATGATGTGATGATATAATTGTAAGTCTGAAAGACGCTAAATTCTGGAAGAAACTGATAAATGCTCATGTTCTCCTATCTTAGTTTCTGACAAATATTGGTTCTCATCTTTCTTCATTCCAAGAAGTGGGTTAAGATTCTTCTTTTTAAAAACAAGTCGTCAGATACTGAGACAGAACACAGTATATTTTAACTAGCAGCATGAAATAGAAAGAATGATGCTGTGTCTTTGATACCATCGACAATAGCAAATTTGTATACAATAGTTTATCCATATCCATGATCAAGGCACACATTATTTACAATACACAATATGAAATGCCAAAAGATGACAGTCAATTGGTCACCCCAAAAAACGTTGTAGAAGGGAAAAAGATAAGTCTCAAGGCTAGGGGGTGAGGGTGGGGAGTTGAGTCCATCTTAATCCCAATAAATTATATAAAATATGTACACATATACATATAAATATATACAGTGTATGTGTGCACAGGTGTGGGGGAAAAGAAGAGAGAGCAAAATAAAAAGGTTCACAAAGTCACTGTATACAAGATTTATGTGGATAAATGCTTCTGAGGGGATAATTTAGTTACATTTATAAGACTCAGTTTTAAAAGTCAAAAATCAAAATGTACCAAAGTCACATATTTTTCTTATCCATGGAAAACCTCATATATCACTTGGTTTCACTTTGTCCCATTATTCCTGATAAGTTATCATCCTGCATAGTCCTAGCTCCTTCTAGTGATGAGAAATCTTGTCTCCTCTAAGGAGGCATTGTGGAGATGGCTTTAAATTGCACACTCTTTCATTTCTCTTCTCTTGACACAGCATTTACCCATCCAGTCATTCAACAGACCTTGATTAAGTGCTCACTGAGTACCAGGGCCTTCTCTTACAGGAGAATCTTTACATTATGAGTGCAGGCTAATTCTAAGTCAGGGACAATTTCAACATTGACAGTTCTTCTGTCTAAATCTACATCTTCAGTACTATGCAAGGTTCCTGATAGTTTTCAGAGAAGCTGAACCTCTTCCTGAAGAGACTTCTAAGCTTGAATAGTATTGTACTAATTTCTACATGTGTGTATCATGGCATATTCCTTAAATAATTCCAGAAGTCACATGCAAAAGGAAAATTGCTGCATGTAAGCAACTCATGGTGGTATGGTGCATCCCTATAATCCCAGCACAAAAGAAGTCAAGTCAAGAGAACTACAAAACCAAGACCAATCAGAGTCCCATTAAGTTCAAGTCCAGTCTAGGTTACATAGTGAGA
>PVIH01012858.1:10731-61488 GCA_004025045.1 Sigmodon hispidus
AAAAAAAAAAAAAAAAAAAAAAAAAAAAAAAAAAAAAAAAAAAAAAAAAAAAAAAAAAAAAAAAAAAAAAAAAAAAAAAAAAAAAAAAAAAAAAAAAAAAAAAAAAAAAAAAAAAAAAAAAAAAAAAAAAAAAAAAAAAAAAAAAAAAAAAAAAAAAAAAAAAAAAAAAAAAAAAAAAAAAAAAAAAAAAAAATCTATGTCTGATCTTATTTATATAGGAATTCATAAACATAAAATAGCATGATATTAAAAATAGATTGAAAAGTGAGGAAAGAAAGAATAGAATTAATTACCAAATTATGAAATC
Source organism: Sigmodon hispidus (assembly GCA_004025045.1). Classification (NCBI taxonomy): domain Eukaryota; kingdom Metazoa; phylum Chordata; class Mammalia; order Rodentia; family Cricetidae; genus Sigmodon; species Sigmodon hispidus. The sequence goes on from PVIH01012858.1 coordinate 11,039, forward strand.
TCTCAAATATATATGAAGAATAACGGTGAGTTCTACTGCCTAGCAGGGTAGGTTTAGCCACAATAATGCTTTGCATATTTTAAACTAAGTAAATTTCAAATGTCTCATTATAAAAAATAAGTAAACGAAATGATTGCTATGATAATTAAATGGATTTAAAGATGGTATATTTTACATAAACACACATATATCAAAACATCTGTGTCTCATAAGTGTTCCATTTCCTATTGACCATGAATATGATCACAATGAATTAATGAGAGCTAATTTACAGATTATCTCTGTCTTTTAAACATCAATTATCTAAGAATAGCCATGATTATCAAACAGTAAAGATCAGAAGGAAAATATAGTCAATGGGTAGCAGGCCTATAAAGACTGATCAATTGCCACTGACTAGAGATTCTACCAAGCAGAATGACAATTGCTGTGTATATATTTCTGAGTTAAAATATTTCTCTCTGGAAGGGACTATCAAATTTCATAAAACTCAGGGGAACTCCTGAAACTTACAGCACTCACAAGTCTCTTCCCTAGTTTATAAAACCTAACAAGTGTTTCTAGCAGGCACTCTCACATGTGGAACCATGTGTAAATTGTACAAGGTGATTCTATGCAAGCCTATTCTCACCTGTGTCTTCAACCATGCTGGAGAGGCCATTTCAGTGTTGTAATTGCCTTTGATTCATACATGTTTTTATAGTAAACACCAATGTACACGATGGTTCATGAAAGTATGACAAATGGAAACATTTCTTTGGTCTGTTGTGGTACCTCTATCTTTGATAAATAAACATTTTTTAGTGTCACCCCAGAAATATCAGACAAAAGCATTTGAAAGAAATACTTGTTAATGAGTCTAAACTTCTGTGTGCACTTAAAACCTAATTTTCCCCCTTTTAAAATAAAAATCAAATATGGTCAATTGACAAGCTTCCACCGAAGTTTAGACTATTGTGAAACAAACAGTAGGTAGCACAGCTTAATGTAAAGATTAAAACAACACTTCAGGGGAATATCTTAGACATCCTTGGATTTCCAATTGTAAAAAGTGAGAGAACGTTATGCTCCATGTCTTCCCCAACTCTCTACAGACGGCCTACAGGCTGCTGGTGGATCTGCCCTGTGGCAATGATTCTGTAGCCATAGACCTCTGCAATGCAAAAATGCATCTCAAGGCTTCAGATTACTACAGAAATCAGAGCAAAACCATCATCCTTTAAGTGACCAAACAACCCAGAGTTCTTATAAAATCCCTGGTTAAAGTATTTCTTTTCTCCCCACCAAATGTTTCTGTTTAAATGACTTACCCTATGGGCACAGCCACTACTCTGATAGCACATGCAGAGGTGGGTCAAAATCACCTACTTTCACATCATCAGAATGTGATGTGAATACTCATTACAATAGCCTGAGTTGGAGCTACAAACAGCACCAAATGTCCTTGAAACTCTATGAAAAACAAAAGGTTCTCCAAAGATTTCTGAATGATAAATTCTTTTATGTGAGGATGGATTATACCTATTCATTATATCTATTAACTTTTTGTTGAAAAAAAAAACCAATTTTTATTGCAAAGGTGAAAATTCATGTGGGCATGGTTGGAAATAAAAGAGTTTAATCTGTCCTGGACATTAGGAACACATTTCTGAAACAAATGAGAAAACATTATTGGAAATATACTTTGAAGCTGTTTTATCTTGTCAGCTTTCAAAACAGTACTTAATTAGAAAATTTTTTGTTACATATATTTTTAAGTTAACAAATGTAAATTGTGTGTATTTATGGCATATAACAGGATGTTTAATGTACATACATAACATTGTGGATGGCTAAATCTAACTGCAGAACATATGTACTCTTTAATATTTTCTGTTGTGAATCCCAAAATTCCCTAATATTCTGGTATATATTATTAACTACACTGATTGATTGGGTGCAATAGAATTTCTATTTAGACTTCCTAATGAAATGTATGTCCTTTGACTAGGAATGACTTCTTCATTTCTCATTTGACTAGTAGTCTTGTGTCTTATTCACTGTTCTACTGCTGTGAAGACACACATGACGAAGGCAATGCTCATAAAAGAAACCATTTCATTTGGAGCCTGCAAAAAATTTCAGAAGCATGGTTCAATATTATCATGGTAGAAAGAATGGTTGTATGTATGGTGCTGGAGTAGTAGCTGGGAGGTACCTTTTCTCCTTTCTTGCCTGCCTCTAAGATGCCTTGCCATATGTCAAAATAGCCTTTTTATCAACTATGATATTCACAGTGTACAAAATTCACCTCACATCATACTGGCCAAGGAAGACACACTGGGCCTGCTGTTGTTTGAAAAGCCCAAATTTGTGTTTTTGAAACAAAGAAAATCTTTGTTTGAGAATCCCAACACCAATGGTATAGTTCTTAGAACAAGGCCACACCTCCTAATCCTTTTCAAATAAAGCCACTCCCTAATAACTAAGCAGTAAAATATGCAAGCCTCTGGGACCATTCCTATTTAAACCATGACACTTTGTAATGTAGAAAATTAAGAAATTATTACTAGGTTTCTAGAGCTGGGTACTGCTTCCATTCACTTTAGAACATCCATATGCATACAACGTCAGGTATGTTTCTACTTTGGTTTTCAAAGTTTCGTGTTTGTTTTATCTATCCAAAGAAAAATAGTTATTGATTCAGTTTATCTTTGTTCTAGCTAATTACAGTTGTCCCTGAGTAGGTCTCTGTGGGTTTTTTCCTCCCTTAAGAGATTATCAATTGTTTCAGTTTAGAGGATAAGGCTTTGGGAGACAACAATCTGTGGGGTAATAGGGATGAGGAATGTGCATGCATATATCCTTTTGTCTTTACAGAGAATTCATAACAAATATTTCAAACAAGGGTTCTAATATTATAGGCAAGGAAACAGGAGCCTAGGACAGGATGGAACATTAGATCATGTTGAATGGATGGCATTAAGACTTCATTGGGATCTATGAGAACAAGTAATCTATTTATACTAGAAGATAAAACATCATTTCTGTTGGTACAACCAATGCCACAGCAAACAGACTCAAGAAGAAACTTAGTGGGCATTTGGATAATTAAATTATCCCAAATTTAACTTTTCAGGTATTTGACATTCTCCCAAGTTCTCTCCCCTCCTACTCACTTATTCTGGCCTGGAAGGATGTCCATGAAAGCTGCACACCTTCTCTTTTTCTTTTATTAACTTCCTGACATATTATAGGATGATCCTATTGATGCCTCACATCCTCATGATGACTTCCTTAAACCCATTTCCTACATAGTTAGTAACATTTTAAATATACTGTGACCAGAAATTGTAACTATTTGTTGTACACTATAGTCAAGAACTTGGAGGCTTTACATGCAATGTAGACCCAGGCAGGGAAATCTCTGACCATGACTGAGTTATTATGGGGGAAGACTTTCATTATTGTCTGCCACAGTGAAACACATACCTCTGTTCAAAGTCAGACTCTCTAATTGTTTATAGAAAGGGCTAACCTAGGCTTAAGGCCTGTTACTACATGCTTTTGCTCCTTTCCTTCCACAGCCCTTACAGAGTTCAAAGGTCTCTTGCCAAGGTAGATTGGAATAGGCAGGCCTGAACAGGTTTCCACGTGGAAACTGCCTTCCTCAAGCTGGATGTGTTAATAACTTTGACAGTTTCTGAGTTCCGGCCTGTTCAAATCTGTATCATTCGCCTGGGTTAAGCCTCACTGCTGTCATAGGCTGTAGATCCATCCTTGAGGAGCTTAATATCAATCATGACAGGTTCTACCATTTCAAACCTGTTAATTTAACTCATCTTTCAAAGTGTGGGAGAAATCTCAGAGGGAGAGAAATGGAAAGGAGAACATACAATTATAGAAATACGTTATATCAGTTAAAACTACACATGTGTATATTCATGTGTTATATAAAGAGTTGAATCCCTCAATTCCTTCAAGTCTTTGATCAGATATTATCTTTACAAGTTCAATTTTGACCACTAAACTGACACTTAAAACTGTTCCTATGTTGTTACCTCTTATTGATCCCTTCTTCTTTACCCCGTTCTTGTTATAATACCCTACAATATGTATTTAATTCTTGCATGTTCTCATTACTACCCACATTCCAACACTGGACTCTAAAAACTATGTGGATTGCAATTTAATGGTTCTTGTTCACTGATGCATTCAAAGTGCTTGGGGGTAGTTTCAGTCATTAGTAAGTACCTAATGAATTCTTTTGTCATGGATAAAAAGATTAAATAAATACTGTATCCTTACTAGATTCTGAGTGTTTGAAAAATGACTCACCATGATAAAATAAGTATCAGCATATATCGGGAGATATACAAGAATGCAGGAACACCTATGGATATGATACACTACCACATAAAGATTTCCCCTAAGAATCAGTCTCAGCATGGGCAGGAGGTCCCAAGGTCCCAATATTGCTCAGTTCAGCCTCCACTTCTGGCAGACCTCCTGCTCATGCTGGGGAGGAGATGGGAAGATGTGGGAAAGAAAGAGTGACTAGATTGGGTGGAAGGGGAAAGAGACCTTGAATAAGGATATACACGGATAGAAAATGTGACTTTATTCATAATAAAAATTTTAAAAAATTTTTAAAAAAAGAATTGGCCTCAGACTAGTTGGTAGAGAACCTCATCATGATCTTTACTGTCAGAGGATCTGAACCAAGTTGTAGCCATAAGAACTGAGAGTTTGAGAAGATGAATTTGAATATGCATGTATCTTCTGGCCTATGTCTAACAACATAGCCTATAAATTTGCCAAGTTCCAAGAGCTGTGGAGGAACACAAAGGATAAATATAAACCCTAGCATTATACCATGAATTCAGGAGAAAATAATGACAAATAATGAAGTAGCAAGAAAAAATACACAAAATCCAGAAGTTTACTAAATATTAGATTTCAAGTTCTATTCTGGAAATTGACAAGTGAATAATGACAGGTGGTTTCTGCTTGGGACATTTATGTACTTTACATATATGGGTACTTTATTTGCATGTACATCTGTACACCAGAAGATGGCATCACACAGCTGTGAGCTGTCATAGAGGTGCTGGGAATTGAACTCGGGACCTTTAGAAAAGCAATGAGTGCTCTTTATTACTGAGCCATCTCTCTAGTTCGTCAGCCTAGTATAATAAGAGGCACTGTAAATGAATAATCACTGTGCAATGAAACAAGACTTATACATAGAAAATTGCTGGGGGAACACTGAAATGGCCATGAATGTAAAAAAGTTATAGTGGCAGAATAATATATTATGTGAGCCTTGAAGCATATGTAGGAGCTTGTAGATAGATATTAATAAAATATTTTATGGGAAAAATGGACTGGTGAAAAAAAGATGGAATTCAGGGTGATTTACTCAGTTTCAGGGCATTCCTGCTTCTCTTGATATTTCTCCAAGTACACAGGAGCACCTGTTTGACAACACACACATCAGTATGAATTATATGGACCTATGAAATAATGAAAGCCATGACACTCTAGCCAGTGCCAATCAAAGCACTCATCACATATTTTTATTTTGAGCAGGAAGGCTAAGTCTGATGTTGAGTTTTTATTTTCCACTTGACATATTCTAGATTCACCTGCGAAGAGAGAACTCACAACTGCTTTGATAAGACTTACCCGTAGCCATAGCTATGAGAGGTTATCTTGACTGATGATTCAGCTGGGCTGGACTAGCATCCTGTGGGTGGCACAATCTTAGGCAGGTGGGTCTGGGCTACGTAAGAAAGCTAATTTATCATGAGCCAAAGAGTAAGGTAGTAGACACCACATTGCCATGGTATCTACTTCTGTTCCTACCTGAGCTGCCATCTTGAGTTTTCTCAATGGATCATTTGTGACCTTGGAACTGGAAGTATAAACCTTTCCTCCTCTAAGCTGTCCTTCTAAGATATGGTATTCATCAGAGCAGCAGAAAAGCAAAGTAAACCACTGATATTTTTGATGAGTTGCTTATCAAGGATGGATTTATGGACCCATCTTCTGAGTTTAAGGATGTTAATCAGACATTAGAATTAAGTCAAACAGCTTATTTGATCTTTAAGTTCTTGGAAATGATGTAGTCATTTAGAAAATAATAGAGGGGGGGCCTGAATGGAAAAGCTCAGTAGACTATTCCACTCCTTCCTCTGCCAGCTACAAGAGTGCAGGCTTAGACCATGATATAATATCACCATGAATCTATTTATAAAAGATTTAGATTTCTGTGTTGTTATGAGGTTCAAAGGACTAATGGTACATGGAGGCTTTGAACTTCTATAACCACTACTACTACATTTCTACTACTAAATCAGCTAGGTGATAGTTTTATTAATAGTTAGGATGCTACTTTGGGGGGATTCACTGTCTATAGTCTTACTATGTCAGACCATGGGACGAGCAGACAGGAAAAACCCTGGCTACTACTTTAGACCCAGTCCCAAACTAAGTTCTCATCTAAAGCAAATAACTGCTGACTGAGTTTCAGTTTGTCAAGAAGGTGACAGGATAAGGTCAAATATGGTCAAAGAGATGGAAATGTTTAAAAACATAAGTCTTTGTCCTTCTGATTTCTCCAGCACCCCACCACAAAGGCCAGAGAATTACTAGAAAATTTTGGAGCAGTATGATCCTGCTTCATAAAAGGCCAAAGAATTGAGTACAGAGAGAAAAATGACTCTGATAAGAACCACAGAGGTGTAGGAGTCCAGCTTTCCATTGATAGCCCCATCTCTGATATAGTTGTCTGTAGTACCTGGGCTGAGAATATACAGAAAGTAACCTATTCTTTATCCAGGCATGTTGTTATAAAAAGGAATAATGTCCTCCCAGAAGCAAGCAAAACATGATGGGCCATGACAGGTAAAGTATCTACTTGCCCCTGCAATGAGGCACTTAACTTACTGAACTGTAATTGCAGGATTTACTTATCTGTGTTGCCTGACAGAGCATGAGTTCACTAAGGGCAATAGCCATGTATTATTTGTGTCGATAGACATAGCATCTTGTAAGGTGTCTGGGGCAATAAATATTTACAGAATGTAGAAGGTAACAAATAACTAGGTAAGAGTAGGAGTGTAGACAAAACAAAAACAAAATCAGTACTTCTCTGTTAAGTGTCACATCTATATTATTTCAATTAATCAATCCTAAGGTAGTATGTTAAGGTAGAAACTTCTGTCCTAGTCTCATAGATCACAAAACAAAATTTCAGAAAGAATAAGAACCATGAAAAAGTTCACACAGCCACCATTCAGAGGCACTAGCTGCCTGGCTCTTAGTCTCAAACCCAACCCTTATCATCAGAGATCCTTGGGAGGCCTAGTAGAGTAGTCATGGATACTGGGGCAATCAAAACCCCTGTTATGTTAGTTTCATTAATGAAATAATTTAAGGACTGTCTCAAACCAATGCTTAAGGATAATTTCACTAAAGTGTAAAAGAAAATCCTCAGGGCAGACATTATGTAAATATCTACAGTTACTTCCAGAAGGAAGATGGAGAGGAGAAAGAGGAAAGGTCATGTTGTTTGAGTCAATCCTGCTTGGAGATGAGTCCTATAGTGAACAACAAGCCATGTGTTTGGAGCTTTGGTGAAAAGAAAAAAAACTCGGTGTACAATAATAGTCATACTTAGGTTCCGGCCAACACGTCATGGTGGCTTGTAAGGAGTGTACTAGATGGTGGAAGGGAAAGTATATTTTCTCATCCTCATATCTCAACATAGTTTAAGATGAGTTTCACCTTCCTAGGACTTGTCCTACCTTGAGCAGGGATCTCTTAGACAAGTTAATGACTTGCCCAATTAGAATCTCAGGTCTTTATCAAGGTTAGATATTTTTGGTGAATGGGTCATTACAGCTATTGCGACACTCGAGGGAGAGGGAGGAAAGGATGCATTTTGCAAATGGACTATTTGCAGACTCATGTTCTAGAGTAAAATACATACTGAACTAAATGAAATCAAACCTTGATAATCAATTTTCTTTTCTTTCTCTGTGTTTCCTCCATTCCATGACATAATTCTCCTAATAAAAGCATCACTGGAAAGCACCCTAAGAAGACCAAAAGTACCCTAAGAAGACCAGAACAAATATAGCTAGAGGGAAATGGAGAAAGTTTGTGCTAACAATCCTGAAATGATGATTTTCCCTTCCAAGGACTCCTCTTTGGAAGTCAGCCCAGACAGATCCTAACTTAACCTAAAAGCCAGTTGGAGTTTGACCAAATTTCTATGCAGCATATCCTGAAGTCCACTGCTGTAGGAAGCCTAATGTTTAACTTAGAGTTGAAGGTCACCCATGTCTGTCCGTTGGTAGCACTATTAACTGGGTATCATGCAAAATGGGGATCTATATCTTAAAAGTCTGATAACTGAAGGTGTTTGAAATTCTGGGGCATAATTTTTAAACATCCTCCAAAATTATGAGTTCGTTTAATTTGATGGCAACTGAGTTGAATAATCTCAAGTGAAAGACTGTGGGAAGAAAGGTGGGAAGGAGGAGCTATTTATTTCAAAGGCCTCTTTATTAGAAAAGAAAAAATACACCTAGATTCAGAACTATGTTTTTGTAATGTCACATCATATTCTGAAAGATAATAAGCGAGAATTGGTGCCCAGTGTGGGATAAGGTATCAAACCTGTTATTATTGTTGATGAGAGGTGAAGAAGAGAATGACAGACAGACCTGAAGGATCATGACCCAGGCTGTCTGAGAGAACAATGTTGTCAAATCATCAGAAGAGACAGGAAGGAAAAGGAAGACAAAACAGTCAAATTCAAAACATACCGTGAAAAGACTGTAAGATGAGCTGTGAAGATGAAGAGCCTGTGTGCCTCTTGATCCCTAGGCACCATCACCACCATAAATAAGGAGAAAGACTGCCTAATGCACGATCTTCAGATCATAGGATGCTACTTACCCAGGCTTGTGCTGATACTTGAATAAAGTCTGTTGTTAAATAAATGTTATAGCCAAAGGACTGGTGAAGTGTCAAAGCTCAAATTAACCCAAACATAGATATAAACAAAGTTGAAAGTCTCTTAAAGTTTATAGCATAATGAAGCAAAGAGTATATACAGAGTTAACCACAGATTGAGAATAGGAAAATGGAAAGAGTTATTAAACCCTATTTTATATCTTCTTGAGATATTGAAAATATGTAGAAATAATACTGGCTACCAAAACAAGGTAAAAGTATTGATAATTATACAGAATTATATATTAAATGGATTTGAAAAAATATTTTAGAAGTTCTGCTCAGTAATAGGAAATTATGACTATATTGGCGATATGTTGGTTTTGAATAATGAAAGAAGTTTACAACATTTCATATGAGGAAGAAGAAAGGGAGAGAGGATAGAGATGGAAACAGAGTGGGAGAAAGAGAAAGGAGAGAGAGTGAGAGAGAGTGAATGTAAATTTTGATCATAAGTGGAGAGACTGGGCATGTAAAAAGGTGGGAAATGACTAAGCTGATGTTAGTGGCCAAATCTGCAGAACAGCATATGCCACCTTTCCCAGAGAGCTGCCATCTTTGAAATCTGTGAGTGTCTCTGTGCCAGAAGTAAAAGGCAAAAAGGCAACTTGTAAAATGGCCAACCACTCAACACTGAGAAAGGGTATTCTCAGGAGCCAACCCCATGTGGAATCCCATCCATCTGGGATGTTTGGCTGACCAAGACAGTGGAGACAAGGAAGCAGCAAACGCAAACACTTTGAAGAACAGGTGAAAAATGAGACACAACCAGATAGTCAGACAGTGAGAAAATGAAAAACAAAACCGCCTATAAGAAGTCAATGCTTTGCCTTGCTGTTTGTGTTTAGAAAATGTGTATATGAAGGATCATTGAGATTCAAAAAAATTTTAAGTTTGAGGTTTCATAGAAAATTCTGGTGAGATCAAAATATCAGTGTCTGTAAATATAACATCATCCTTGTCCTGAAGTAAATACTGAATAAATATTAGCTTCCTTTTATTTTTTTTCTCCCCTTTACTAGAGTAAACAATTGGGCACCTTTTCTGCTATAGTACAGGGCCTGCAGAATTATTAAAAGCATTTATGTGTTCAGAGTGAAGCTTTCCAGAAGGTAATGAGAGTCTAAATGCTTGAAACATCTTGATTATGAAGTATGAAAATGACAGCATTTGCTTTGATGAGGAGCTGATGGGGGAGGTGGTCATGCTTTCAGATAGCAAGCAATGGGAAGCAAAAGTCAAGAAACCCCATAGATTTAACAAAAACTTTAAGGAAATGGCATAGTCAACTGTATGTTCACTTGCATAAAACATATCAAGCTCTTCACTGTTTCACCACTTCTAAAAAGCTATGTGTAATTAGACCCTCAGATATTGGAAGAAATGAGTTACACAGTCTATATGTATATTATTGCCAATGTCAATCGAACAGGCACATATACCTCAAGTTGTAGAATTCTGTCCCATGGACCAGGGCATATGGTAAGAGGTGAGCAAGCTGTTTAGTAGTGAGCTAGTATCACATGTATAGCATGAGACCTCTGTTATTTGTGCTTTCCAAAGGGATCTGAAAGAGTTGAGAAGTTCTGCTTATAGGAGCCTTGCTTATTATGTGTCCCCCTCAAGACTGTTTCATGTGGTGTGAGCGAGATGCTCCCTTGGCTTTATTCTTTGAAGGGAGCAATGTACTGTAAAGGATCGAAGAAAAGAATAGCCATGCCCAAGAACTCAGAGCTGTGTGTTTCTCTACTTCCTGTTATTCCAGACTGGGCATTTTTCTTATTATTTGGCAGTAGTCAAAAAACTTGTTTATGGATGGAATTGCATTCTGTGCTATATCCTCCAGTGTTACCAAGCAAAGCAGACTCATTCCCTGGGTGACTATTGATATGTTAAAACTCTTCCCCAGCTCATCTACCTCCACTACTGACCACATAAAATACATTAGTACAGGACAACAGGAGCATGGGATAGGAGTCATATTGTTTCCTCAATCTGTGTGAATAACACCCACTGGCAGTAATGGTTGTAATGTGTGCAAGCTGAGGGAATAGTTCACTTCATTAACAGAAAATGGTATTTACAGTTACGTATGGTGTAAAATCAAAGATCAGAATTATTGTTTGTCTATGGGAACACTCTTAATAGTGTCGCAGATGTGCAAGTTGATACTTAAGGAGACTGATAATATATGGGCTGGATATAGCATCCTATATAATTGACTAAAATGTAATTTAAAAAATAATAAAAACACCACAACATTTTGTAATAAAGATCTCCCAATGCTAGAATACTGGTTTCACTCCTCAGTAAACAGGATAGAATGCAACATTGCTGATCAGAAACAAATTTGGAAGGTGAACAGGAAAATATCACGAGAGGAGCATGTTTTCTCCCATCTCAACTAAGCAAAAATAAGCTAATGAGTCAGTGCATTTCCAACCTTCAGGTTATCTGCCAATTGCTGAAATCAGATCTAGATCCAGATCCAACCAGAACTCAGGCAAAATTTGTCAGATTTGATAACGTGGATTTTTCTAGAAGGAAACATTCAGTTTCTATGTTGCAGGGCACAGCTGTTTGCCGGTGTACATTTCCTGGCTAACATCAGTTTGTCTACAGCATTTACAATGAACTTTAAATGTGTGCTTTACCTGACAGTCTTAATTGTAGTCTGACTTCCTTCGGGTAGCAATCAGCCAAGTGAAGTAATCATATCTCCCTGAAGGCCATAAACACAGCCACCTGTGCTTCCTCGACTTCGTTTCCTCTTTTTAACTCCAGCATCACAGAGAGGGCACACAGAGCAAGAAAGGGTACAACGGTCTCAAAATAGCAGCTATTTCCCCATCATCACCATGCTATGTAATTAAACATGGACAGAGTATCTGAGGCCAAAAATAATCCTATAATTTTTATTGTGGCAGTAAAGATGCTGCAGTAGCCAAGATGGACTTTTTTTAGGGAAGGAAATGTTTCACCTGTATCCTTGGTCCTTTCTGTGCTGGTTCTCAGAATGTAGCATACCATGTGACTGTCAGATGTAGTTTCTTCATTCTCTTGTGTGAAATCTCTAGTCAGCATTCCATTTTTCCATTCCTTCAGGCTCACATCTCTACTACTCTATTTCTCCCACAGATTCCTGAAAAGAACTATGTTTGGTCTCCATGGTCCAAATTATCTCTGTCAAAAGGACACCAGGGTGGTACTTGAGTAACCTTTCTAAAATGATTATCAGTTCAGATCAAGACCAAAGTAATCTCCCAAAACCTTTCATAAAAAAGAAACAGAAATAAAGAACCAAAATTCATTAATCAATATTAAAACCATCTAATAAACCCATACTAATACAAACACTTAACTGAATCTTACTTCCATGATATAAATGCATATCTAAAATATACATATGAGGTTTTTAAAAAAGGACAACATGATAATTAGCATCATGAATTTATTTGTGTGAATTATAATTTTCTTACTAAATATTTATCTACAATTAATGACATCCACTGGCTGAATGTAATTTAATTGCCTTTCAGAGCAATTTACATATCCAGTTTTCTTTCTCTGAAACTTAATTCCCCATTAATATTTAGAAATAATTGAGATAGTAATATGTGATTAAAAGTTTTTAAACACAGGCAGCTAATTCTTGGGAGGGAAATTACATTGGACTAACCATGTACATTGCTGTAACAGATGATGGCCTCTATAAACTGTTCTTAGAAAAGTGTACTTCCCCTGATGTCAACTTGTGTATTGTTTTTACTTAGTTCAGGATAGAGTTAAATAATCATTGCACCGAATAAGTGATCATTTTAACTAATAACTTCAGGGGTTGTGAAAAACATAGGCAAATGTCTTTTCACATTTTCATTGACATGTTCCTCTGCTTATGTGTGAATTCAATAACATCTCCCTATCTGTAGTGTACTTTGCATGATTCTAATAACAGATATTCAAACATGATCTGGAAATATTTAGAAAGTTATCCAAATAAGCATTTATAAACTTTAGTTTACATGCCTAATGGTGTGATAAAATCATGCAAGATTATGTTCTTTCCTGTCTTCATGTAAGTCATTTTTATATAGCATAATAATGTTACAGATATATGCACAAACATACATACATACGGTGAGTCACTTAGTGGCTATCTTTTACATCACAGCAGTACTATGGTTTCAGAATACTTATATTCAGGTAATCCTTCCACAGTGGTCTGACTTGGCAACAGAGTATCTGTGTAATTTATCCCAACCCATCCACTATAGAGGATGCAGTTCAATAAGATAAAATAGTAAGAACAAGAATATGGCACAATAAAATTATATGAAAAGGCATGATTGATTTGCTTTTATTGTGGCATATAGGAATTTGTTTTCTACTTTGGTCTTCTTGTTGCTAATTTCTCACTCTACCCAGTTTATAATTGAACTCTGTTATACGCATGTATGCATAAAAAACAGACATGCATAGGGATCAGTAGTATTCACAGTTTCAGGCAGCTATTAGAGATTTTGGAGTATGAGGAGGGAAGTGCTGTGCATTTCTCTAATTCCATATGTTTTATAAAATTATTCCTAGCTATTTTTAGGATTTTTCCCTTATAGGGACTTTGCCAAACTTCCTAAATAATACCTCTGTGCACACCTTCACTTCACTAGAACTTCCTGATTTGTGACATTCACACTACACCTACACACTACTACACCTACCTTCCCCAGATAAATACCTCATTCTATTAGCTAAGATCAATGTTTCTGTGTGCCTCAAATCCTTCAGAAATAATCAGGTAGAATATCATCCCTGTTCTCCTACCTCCCTTATATAGTCCAGTCCTGGGTTGTTTCCTTCGACAACATCACTTATCTTTATTGCCTGTACATATGCGGTTATGTACATGGTCACATGCGGTTATGTGCATGGTCACATACACACAATGTACTGAGTCTATTACTCTGTGCTTATGCATTTGGAGGTGACCACTTGAGGATAATCTATTGGAGGACTTTTCCAGTTCCATATACTTATATAGTAAATTATATTGGCTTTCAACTACTCATTCTCGTCTCTCCTTTCTGCCCAACCCCATTACTTCCTTTTGCATGTTTCTTCTGAACAAGTCTCCTCCTAATTCAATAGATTCTTTCTGTATGTGACTCACTGGGTTGGCACTTCTCCATGGAGAAGAGGTGGGAAGTTGCTCACTAGAGCATGAGTAACTTGTGTGTGACTACACCGCTAAAGAAAATGACACTTCAACCACAGCAATCATCAACTATTACCTATCAAGGACCAGTTTCAAGAGACTCTTCCACTAAACCCCCAGTGATTAGTCATTTGATAGACTCTGTGATTTAGGGTCTTTTAATTAACCCAGACTAATTAGTGACCTGACTCTGAGCATACCTCCAAATTCAATACCATAGCTTTGGACTTTATGGCCTTCATCTTTGCCTAAGATCCCCCCTGGATAGACACATAGCTTACTTTTCAGTTATTAATTCTTGACGAAGATGTCCTATTATCCTTAATACCCATTCTCACCTTAAATTTCTGTCTTACTTTTAGTCTCTGTTATTTATTTTTTCTGGAGCTGATACCACATTGTTATTATGTTACTCAATTACTTTGGAACGCTGAGCATGAAGGAATAGATTTTTCTCAAAGTTAGTAACTCTCACCCTCACACCTAGAAAATTAATTGTTAGAATATAGAACTTAATATGCATTTGAAAAGTGAACAATGAGAAAGTTAAATATAAATATTATAATTGAAATGCTACATATTGACCCCAGCCCACAAGCACATGTGCTTTTATGAATCTTCTAATAAGAAATAAAACAAGTAAGCAAAAACTTTTAGACACTACAAAGAAGAGAAATGGGTCTTCAAAGACTTGTAGCTAGACTGACATAGGCCTAACTTCTCAGTAGCACAGAGAATGCCAGGGTGGAAGGGATAAAATCTGCAAACATCTTTGGGTGAAAACAATCAGCTTTCAATTCCTTACTTAGTTAAATCATCATTTGCAAGAATGAGATGGAAATCAAGACATTTCAGAGACAAAAACAGCAATAGAGAAAATATAATCTAAAGTCTATATAAATGTTATAATTCCTCTAGAGAATATAATTGGCAATGTTTTCTTAGAATAGTTAGAAAAACTTTAATAAGCCAAAACCCACAAAAGGCAACTTAAAAGATAGTTTTGGTAATATTAGTTCTAGTTAATTTATAGCGAAGTGCTCATTTCAATTATTAAAGAAATATTATTAGATGTAAGAATGGAGACTCCAACTGTGATTCTGCTGTTTTCTAATTGTATAACACTTTCCAGGTTACTTAACATCCTAGCAGTACCTCTTAGTAAGCAGATAATTGGATTACTGCTTCATGGGCTTCTAGTGAGAACTCTGAGACAACCAAGACTGTATTGTACTCACAAAAATATCAGCTATGCTCACGAATATTTTATCATTATTAGAAAACATGTAAAGCTACTTTTTTTTACAGGTTTATAACCATAGTTAGGTTGGCTAGAAAAATGAAGTTAGACATTAACTTTACATCTCACTGTAGGTAAAAAAGACATAGATAAAATCTTATATCTAAGCACACCAGTGTGCCATTATGAGGTAAGCTGTATCTTAGGAATACAATGTACAAATGAATTAACATCAGGAAATATATTAAGGTAATTTAGTATATTAAAATTGAGTAATTATGAAAGTTAATATTGACTGTGAACTTGAAAGAATCCAGATTTACCTAAGAGACAAACCTCTGGATATGTCTGTGAGAGACTAGCTATATTAGAGTAACTGATATGGGAAGACCCACTCTGAATGTGGGTGATCCCCATCCATAAGATAGAGCCCTGTACTGTATAAAAGGGAAGAGCAAAGTGAACACAAGAATTCATTGAGCTCTGTTCCTGACTAATGATGCAATGTAATCAGCTGCCTAAGCACTTGCCATTTTGTCTCCTAACTCTGGAACTGGGAGACACACACACACACACACACACACACACACACACACACACACACACCACTCCCTTCATTAAGTTGACCTTGCTAAGTATTTTGATATAGCAACAATAAGATTATGTCCACAAATGCTGATGAAACTAAGCATCTGTTTTGGATAAGAACTTCCCAACACTAACAAAAGAAAATTTTCCAAACCTGATCAACTTTTCCACCAGGTATATATGTCATGGGAGTAGATACTGTAAAAAATGGACTCCACTATGAATGCTGTATCACAAAGAAGTCATTGAATTCTGTATCTCAGTTTTCTAACATGTGTGAACACTCAGGTACTAGATTCATTGAGTTGTTACCACATTAAATTACAACACTCTAAGGATATTCTCAATGGTGATGACTTAAAAATTTCTTTAAACTGTGATCAAAGAGACATAAGTTTCCATTTTAAAATGTTATTGAATCATAGAAAGGAGAATTAAAATTTGAAAAAGGGAGCAGTGAAAATGTTTTAAGTGAAAATTCAAATGTTGAACTTATTAAGTTTAATATACTTATATTAAGAATTCTAAATGAGTAATAATTTTTTAGAACTAATTTGAGAATTAAGTAATATATCTGAGCATTAAGACAAATACAGAACATTGAACAATTAAACTGCTAATAATTTCAAGAATGTAATTTAAAAAATATCAATAGTGTCTTAGATTGAAAATAGCTGCTCATTTATAATAATAACAGAAGCAAGAATAGAATAAGATCATTATTAAAATGTACATGCATATTTGAAAAAAGTATAAATTAAATTTCTTGTTAGGAAGAAAATATTATAAATATGTGAAAGGTTCCATATTGCTTCATGAAAATAGATTCCAGAGCTCTTAGAGTAAATTTTTATCTTTTTCTACAGAAAAACACCCAAAATTATACATATACAATTTTGCATTATATATGTATAATTTTGCATATAGAAATAAGAAGGCAAGCTAAGCAATTCAAACTATAAAAAACCTAGATGACCCTCTTTTGAAAAACATAGGGATGTGTATCAACATTCATAACAAACAAATAAAAGACAGGCAACTTGGCAACTTGCTGAGTTTTCAGAAGATGTGATTTTTCTGAGAAAGGTGGAGAAAGCTACCAGAGTGTGTACATCCTACACAGAAGATTCTTCACAAGTGGAGATCTCGCCAAGTACGACATGTAGAAGTAAATCTGAGGCAGGAATGCTTTCCAACAACTCCTGAAGAGACGGCATCCAGACGTCTTTCCCACACCATTTTGTATGTCCTTACTCCAATTCCTCCTCAGAATCCCTGGCCCTTTTCGCCTTTCTTCAGCTTGCCTTCCTCTCCCTGAACATCATTTTGCCAGTACCTGGCTCATTCATCTCCTCCTGTTCTATACTCAAACATCACATTCACAGAGAGATGTTTGAAAACATCACTTTAACCTGTCATCTCTTCTGCCTGATTAGGTTTCTCTACTCCACTCTTTTCTTCCTAGAACCGCACCATGAGTTATCATGTAGTCATCCATTTGTTTAATATCTTCCCCCACCAAGGAGAGCTGTACAAGATCAGGGACCTTAAATCGCTCACTCCTATAAGCTGAGGGTTACAACAAGTGCAGACATACCATATACCTTTAACAAATAACTGAAGAAAGAAATTGCCTTCTGCCATATCTTTTTTTTTAAAAAAAAACTCTATTAAAATGTAATGTAGATTTAAATGCAAAAAAAGTATCAATTTATCTTAAATGGAAGGCAGGTTCATCTTAAACTGAATAAGTGCTTCTACCAAAGATGCAAGATTCAGGAATTATAGAAAGGGGGAAATGGTTTTTATCTAAGAAAAAATTAGCAAATGAATGAATTTAACAAGACCATATACATTCAGATAACAAAATGTAGGTAAAAGGAAAAAAAAATCAAAGTGCCAAATGGGAAAAGCATTGGATGAGCATTTATATTGAGAACGGACTCATAGATGAGTATCATACAAGAGAGTTTACATTTCAGTAATAAAAATATTTTAAAAATTCAATAAAAATTTAACAAAAGAAGATTAATTAAAAATGACAGTAAAAGGCCTCCAAGTGTATTGATAAACATGAAACTATAAACTAGCCATTCAGCATCACAAAAATCAAGATGATTTTCAAATATGCTAAGAAGAATACAATGAATTATTTCTCACAGAATTAATGAAAATATAAATTTATGCAGTTATTTTTGGGATCAATATTTATGTATGCTTTCCAAAATAAATATGGAAAAATTTAGGCTTCCATCAGAGAGAATAACTGATTTTTAGTATATTTATACCATGGTATTCTATATTTTCATTTTTAAAAGAACAGAGATACCTTTCAAATTACATTTATAGAAAGAGAAATACAATACCAAAGTACAAATTATATACATATATAATTATATGTAAATTGTAAGATGCAATATATAGGCAGCTGTAGCATGTAAATAGAAGTGGAAGTTATTACAAACTTCCTGTGTGTTTCAGCAGCAAATGACACCTTTAACAATTCTATCACTCAGTGAGACAGAGTGGGAATCAATAAAAATCTGTTATATCTTATTCCATATTTAAAAATAATAGTCATAAAATATGCATTTTGTGTTATGCTAATGTATTCCAAAGGAAAGACAATGATATTTAATGCAAGAAAGACACAAGAAAAAATAGGCGTATCATTAATTGCCTTCATTTAGAACATATTGCATGCTAGACACTGTAGGACATTTATGACAGAAGTAAAACCTCCCACAGCTACCTTCTGAGTTAGTATTTTTACCTCTATATTACAGTAAGATCATAAGGCTTAGAGATCTCTAATAATTTTTATTTTTTGTTAAAATTATTGTTATTTAATGACACATATCTGTAAAAGAGAAAACTTTAGTACTGTGATCTTGGGGGACAGGACGAAGAAAGGTATAAAGATTCCATTCTCTTCTCCCATGATGTAGGTTCTGGAGATAGAATTCAGATCATAAGGCTTGGTGACAAGTGTATTTATACAGAGAGCCAACTCATCAGTCCTAGATATGACGTATTTTAACCAAATATGATAGATTTCTCATAAAAACTTTTATATAAAATATGAATTATAGGGGCTACCTTCACAGGATCAAAATTATCCCTACCACTCTAATAAATAATGTCACATATAATAGAAGTCTTAAATTCCCACTGAGTTCCGAAGTCAAACTTATCTACCAGCCTTCAACATATGACTTGTTGTATCTCTAGAACTCTATCCATGGAAATACAGTAAAAATTGCCTTGAACCACTGACTGAAGGCAAGAGGACAATGTACAAATATGTGTGGGTGGCCTTTATAGTCCACATTATATGTAAAGATGTGAATCATTGCAAAATATATACCTGAAGGAAATTTTATCAGTATGAACCAGAAGTAATCACTTAGAAAAGTATAAGAAAATACATGCTTAAAGAAAGTAACATCAATACTTATCAGCGTTCCCTATTGAATAAATTTTCATTTTTTCCCACACACAGATATTTCAAACTATAATATAATATAGCTATTTAAGCATATCTGAACAAAAAATCTTGTAATTTCATCCTTCTATAATCTGCTACTTTTATGCTATGCTACCTGTGTTATATAGGATTTAACTGAATTTATTTTTCCAGTGTCTGATATTTTAGTAATATAGATAGATACTTTAGTAAAAATACTCTGTTGTCCTTAGTTGTAATCAGAGATGGTCACATCATCTTTGCCTTGAATTCTTATACATTGAAATTTTAAACTCTGTACAGTTAGGTAAGTATTTTGTTTTGGCCTTTCTTCTATAAAATGCATATTTTTGAAAACTTGATAAATGTTGGATTACCATTTATCCTGAAAATATTTATTAAATTCTTGGGATGTACATGAAACTGGGAAAGGCTGGATTCAAGTATAAATTATAAAGTAAATGAGAAACCAAACAGGCCTGGCAAGTGCTTTATTTCAAGATGAAACATGTATTTAAGAGATATGTACAACAGAGGCCAGAAAGATGGCTCAGTGAGTGACAGTCCTTGCCTCCAAGCTGGGTGAATTGAGATTGAGGTCTTGAACACAAAGGATAGACAGAAAGAATGCTCAACAGCAAGTAATGTCTGACATTCACATGTGTGCTTGGCACACACTCAAAGTTATAATTTTTTAAAAAAACTTAGAAAAATGTGGGATATTTCTCAATTAAAAATACAGATTTCTAAGAAAATTGTCAACCAAAGTTCTCATATTCTCTCTCTCTCTCTCTCTCTCTCTCTCTCTCTCTCTCTCTCTCTCTCGTTACCACCTCCCTCTCTCTGTGTGTTTCTGTGTGTGTATGTGTGTCTAGAAGACACTCTACCCAGACATGGTGGGTAAAAAATTAACATGCTATTTTTTCCAGGTTCATGATGACAAAATAAGTACACAAAACAATAAAAATTGAGACTAAGTTCTACTTACAAGAACGTGGAAATGTTTCCCACGTCTCACTTTCCCCATTATGTTTTCTCTTTTGAACTCACTGATTTCTGCACTTTCCAGCTGTCATTCCTATATTTACAGATGATACTTAACTATGTATACAAACACCTATCATTCCTTTCATCTTAGATCCATACATAATAAATAAAATAAAAATTCAGTAATCTATATAATGAATATATTTAGATAGTATGTAATACTCCATATAAAATTTTTTCAGTTTCCTTTTATTTTTGAATATGGCTCACCTCTCTTATAAACAAGCTATCAGTTATTATGTTTCACTACTACACTGACATATTGTTAATCTACAAATGTTAACCAGGGTTTCATAACATTTTCTTTCAGGAAACATTTATTCTTTTATGTAGTATATTATTTTACTTCAACCACATGTGGATGTCCATAGTTTTTATTGTTTAACACTAAGAGTATTCAGCGAATCAGAGAAGTCATACTTCTATCAATAAGGGAACTTTCTAAGGACCATACTGTTTCTCCTCTGTTCATATTCTTTCTTAATTCAAAGCAGCCGAACTTTATTTTGACCAGTGCATATCTAAAACATTTCCCTATGTCCTTGACACTTTCATTATTTTAGGTGTTTTTTCTTCCCTTGTCTTCTAATTAGACCATTCACTCTTTTACTATATTAACTCTCCCCATCAACCTGTAACAAGAGAATTTTGTATTCTTTCAATTCAGTGCATTGGTTTTCAAAAATGTACTCTTCTGAGCCTCAACAGTTTATCTTTCTGCATAAAATTGTCCTGTTATTACAATGTACCTGTGAATAATTTTAAAATCCATTTATTTTAATATCACAGTTAGGTTATTTGTTTCTAGTTTTCATGTTTTTGTTTCCTCTCTCTCTCCTCTCTTTTTCTCCCCCTTTCCTAACAAACGACCACCTATTTCCTCCTCACTCTCTGTCTACTGAGTATGTAATCACATGTGTGTTTTGTAATTTTTTAAAATATATTTTTCTTTCCATCAGAAGCTATTTGTAGTGAGATTCCTATAGTAACTTATGTTGTTAAGACTGTTATTTCAGCAATTCTTATCGATAGTAGGCCTTTTCTCCCCCTGAAGTATTCAGAGGCCATAGGCAGGTGGAATGCAGACTTCACAGTAAAGGACCTGAATCAGTACATTGTCTTTTGATCAGTTGATGTATGATTTTAAGGTTTTTGTGCTGTACATGGGTAGCTGAGAGTCTGTACATTTTCATTTATGAGTGGTCACACCTTATGAATCCTGACTTCATTTGACGGCTCATTTCTAATTCTCAGCACAAACTGTGATGGTGTCCACGGCTTAGCTGAGAATTATTCTCAGTAACTTTCATCCTTTTCCTCTGCCTTGATGTTCTCTAATGTGTGTATTTATATCAATGGTTGTCATTATCTAAGAGCATTTATATATATTGAAATTAAGAAACAAGATTTCTGAGATGAGTTAAGTCCAACTTTGCATTTACTAAAGAAGTATTCTAATTATCAGTTAAACTTCAGCCTTCCACCAAGAGTGGTTTTTCTTCATGGCAAGATTGCAGTCTATTGATCTGTGTTTCTATTTGTTGAATGGATGAACTTATTATCTGAATTCTCATCTTACTCTAGGCATTTTTTTTTCAAGGAGAATTTTTTTCAGTGTTCAGTTGCTACCACACAAACATGTGACAAGCGTGTGACCTTTCCTGTGTGGTAGGGGTTTAATGAACCTTTGCCTGAATGATGGTTTAAAATCCAGTGTAGAAAAACAGTCTTTCCCTGGTCTGCATTATTAGGTTGGAAATGTAAACAGAATCATAATTATAACGTATGCCTTTAGTAAAGCTGTCGCCTGGGATTAGAGGTAGGCTTCTGTTTATTGAAAATGTTAAATAATTGCTTCCAAAGTTCAATGAATCAATTAACATTTCTACTTCATATTTAAGCCTACATTTTGGGGAGGGGGAGAGACTTGAGCGTACATTCTATCTAGTCTGTTCTTGTGAAGATGCACATTTTGAGTCTTAGAACAAAACTGAACAATCTAGCTTTGTCAAATATATTCGATGTCTCAATTCAATAGAATGATGTTTTAATTCATCAACTATTACAGGCATTTCTATTCCTATGGTTGCCTATCAGAAACTTCATTAAAGGTTCAAGTGATATCAGTAGAGGCACATTTGGTCTGTAGTTTGTGGCTACTTGTGGTTATGTTGACATAAGACAAAAGGTCAAATGTAGTGACTTATTAAGAATGTTATGGAATTCTAGCAAATGACTATTCACTTTCTATATAGCATGAGAATTAAACCTAGAATGTTTTACTATTTGCTTAATTCCTACCCCTCAGGATGTTTTCTGACTTACTAGGTAATAGTCTCATGCCCCCTCTCCCCCAAAAGCACTGAGATTTTACTTCTATGGGCTATTTTAGAAAATACTTTCAATATTACCTTCCTTCAAATTATGTCTGTATGCCTTTTTTTTTTTTTTTTTTACCAAATTGTTACCTATTACAATAAATTCAGTCAGCCTCACTCTAGAGATGAAGCTTTTCAAAGCATTATTCCACAATTGTTATTCATTAACAAAACTTGTTTAAAAATTAAGAATTTAAACTCCTGACCCTGGGATTGGTGAGATGGATAAATTGGTAAAGAAGCCAGACCCAGAGCCTGAAGACTTGCATTTGATGCCCAGGACCAACATGGTAGGAGAGACCTAATTCTACAGAGTTGTCTGATGACCTCCACACATGGCATCATGGCATATGTGCCTTTCCACAGGTGAATAAACAAAATGTCCACCATGTAATCCCTCTACACAGGGATCATGATGCTATGCTGATGATACTATCAAGTATATGCCTGATGCTTGATAGTAGCTTTTAGACATGACAGGGAAGAGATACCAGTAAAATCTCAACAGTACAGCTGCCTAAACAAGACCTACATAATGACAATAGCAGTTGATATGCCAGTGTGGATGTGGGCCTCTTAAAAGTCTCCAGGCTTAGATGAAAAGCTACAGGTGATTAATAACTGTTGAGATAGTCTGAGATAGTCCCCGATGCCTTATCCAGCCTCCTATAGTGAGCCCCAAACATATGTATATGGGACCTACCAACACTAAATGAACTCAGGAAGTATGTATATGTATAGTGTGATATATATGTTACAATAATAATTAAAGAAAAGGTCATAGATTTGTGATGAAGTGAAGGAAATAACAGAAATTTGGAGAGCAGGGAGAAAGATCTAAAAACATGTAAATGTATTATTTACAAAAATTCTCAACAAATTAAAGAACTAGACTGTATACCCTTACTGACTTTTCCAAACATTTACAAAATGTTTAATGTGCTTATGGATAATGAAACATACCTTAATCTTTGAGTAATTAAGGTATTTTAAATATTTATTTTAGGATAAAAGATTTATAGCCCTCCACAAGCTGATAACATTAACCAGATGTAGTAACAAGGCAAGGACTAATCTATGCCAGCATAAGCAGACATCAGCAAACTAAATTCAGCACATGATTTGTTTGAGTATATAAAGTTTTGGAATGAAAACTTCTGCCTTTGTTCCAATAATAATTAGCACTACTTTTCTGGCTACTTTAGCAGAGTTGAGAAACTGCAAATGTAACTGTGTGTCCCACAAAGATGAAAATAGTCACTATTTTGTTCATTGTAGAAATATCTCAGCCTCCTGCTTTAAATCACTATGGCTGCATTACAGTCAAATAATGCAAGGTAATTAATTCTTAAAGGGTTTACCACATGCACAGCTTTATAATTCTAGGGCCACAAATTAGCAAACTGCTTGAGAAGATAAAATTATCATACTAAGTATGCACTACACATTTCTATGGGGAGATAATATTTATTTTCCAGCTTTTTTTTTCCTACCCAGCTTGGTCATATAACTTCTTTGCTCAGTGAACTGTGAATTGAATAATTTGCTTCACCTCCAGGAGAAAGCTTGAAAATCCAATGCATGGTTTGCTATTCACCAGTTTCTCTCTGCAAGGAGACCGGATATCTCAGTGCGCGCCCTGTCACTCTGAACCCTGAATAAAGTTAACAAGGACCAGAACTTCAGCCTTCCTACAGTAGACATTAGGACAGGTGAGGGAGAAGTCTTTATTTTGGAAAAACTACAGAGCTGTGGAGGCTTCTACTTCAACAATAATTAAGCTTAATAAAATTGTTCTTAGATAAATGATATTTTAGATTGTTCCTTAAGACTTTTGGAAGCTAGGCAAAACACCAGATAAGAAATTTGTGTGTGTGTGTGTGTGTGTGTGTGTGTGTGTGTGTGTGTGTGTGTATGTGTGTGTGTAACTGAAAGTTTGGTGCACTCCTCTGCATGTAAATGCAGAGGCCTGGCATCAGTGTTGGGTGCTTTCCTCTATTCCTAGCCACTTGACTTTTAAGACACATTTTCTCAGTGAACCTAAAGCAATCTCACTGTCTCATATAACCTGGCAGGGCATTGAATGTCAGGGGTAAACTTGTCTCTTCAATTTAAGCTCTGGATTTACAGATATTCCTCCCCCTCCCACCCAGCTCTGGCTCCTCTGTGGATATTAGAGATCTAAACTCAGTTCCTCATGATTGCAAAGCAAGCATCTTAGCCACAAAACTGTCGCCTTGTCTCCCAGTTTGTTTTTAATGATCTCATGCTTATGTAATTTGTGCTTATAAGATCATCATATTTAATGCAAATTATCTCTTCTGTTTAATGGTAAATTTTTAATTACTCCTATACTGTCTTGCAAAGTCTTAACTTGTATAAATGAATATATTAATGGAATTGTTGAGACAAGAATATGTGTACTTGCTAATACTTGCCAAATTTATTTACATCAAGATTGCTCAATTGAGAGAATGAAACATTCTATGCTCACTAAATGAACTCTCAAGATATGGCAT
The DNA here is from genome assembly GCA_004025045.1 of Sigmodon hispidus. Lineage (NCBI taxonomy): Eukaryota > Metazoa > Chordata > Mammalia > Rodentia > Cricetidae > Sigmodon > Sigmodon hispidus. The sequence continues at coordinate 36,495 of PVIH01012858.1, forward strand.
TGAATTGCTCTAGTAGCCAGGATTTAATTCATGGGTGTAGTAAGCGCACACAACTTGATGGTAAGGCCAGAAGAAGCAGGCAGTTTCAGGTCATCCACATAGGGGCTGGCTTCACTTGATAATCCACAGCCTGAAATTTATGCATTTTACAATGTACTGCTGTTTTATGTTTGTTAAGCATATACGTATGTATATACTCTTGAGCATTTGAATGATTCATTACTTAGGCTTATTAAACCACTATTTTAAGACTTATATTCCAACAATTACATTTTGCATTATACTTGCATCCTCATGTATTAATATTTTTATCAAATTTTAGAATAAATTTTCTGGATTCTGTGGAAGTGATTTTAGGATCCACCATCAACTTAATAAGCTTGTTAATAAGAATCTTGTGAAATATACACAGAATTTGAAACATACCCTAATTTTTTAATATAAAATTATTTTAAATATTTATTTAGGGATTAAAGATTTATATTACTTTACATGCTTAAAACAGTATCATTCATATTTGTGGCAGAATTATTTAAAATATCAAACTACTATCAGATAAATATTAAAAAATAGAAGGCCTCAGTGAGGTAAATCAAGTTTAAATCATATGCAGCTACATTAAATAAGTATGCATATATAAGTATATTTAAAGATATTCACTGAACAACATTAACAAAAAATTATATCTATGCTACAGATGAAATTCTCTAAACCACACTTGCATGTAGAAAAACACAGAAAAGCTGTATGGAAACAAATATATAGATTTCTTTAACTGCTGCTAGCAATGAGGCTGGGAAAATTCTCTCCTTCAGACAACTTTTGTTTTAAGACTATATATGAAATAAAGTGTTGGGTCTGTAGCTTGGTTTATAGAGGACTTGCCTAGCATGATCAAAGATCTGAGTTTTACCCTGATTGCTGCACAGAGCAGACAAGTAATCCCACAAATTACATACCTGCCATTCTGGAATTGGTGAAACAATACATTCAAAACTTTCTTGGCTGCCAGGTGAGTTTGGAGCCAGTGTGGGATACACAAAAGCCTTGCTGCAAACAAGTCAGGGGATGGAGAATGTATCCATAAAGTAGAAAAAAACTGCTGGCATCAGAACCATGTTAGCAGAAAATAATCTACTCTTTATGCCCAGAAGGCTGAGAAAAAGGCAGAAGATATTGGATCTGGACGAGCATTTCACACCTTTCCCCATCTGATAAGTTTGACATCAAGATCTGCTCACAGGTAGGTCTGAGCTAAGCTGTGGATGTGTAATGAAGGATCAGGGGAGCCTGGCAGACCAGATCAAAACTGTAATTGGTTTGAAATGATATTAATCCGATTATCCAGTTTAACTCTTCTGTGCTAAAGATTAAAGAAACATATAAAAATGGTCATAATATGAACTAAATGATTCATATAAGGGTACTAAATGAAGAAATAAGTTTTTCCTACCATCAGCTTTTCTTGGAAACAGATCAGTTTCTCTCATATCTCTATCTCGGTGTTTTATAATGAAACACTATTTTCTCCCCACAAATTCATATGAGGGAGACACTTACATTTTAATTTTTTTTAAAAAAAAAATCTACATCAATGGTTCTCAACCTGTGGATCCTAGCCTCTTTGTGAATCAATCAACTGATCCTTTTACAAGGGTTGACTAAACCATTGAAAAACAAAGATATTTACACTACAATTCACAACAGTAGCAAAATTACAATTATGAAACAGTAGTGAACTTCCTCTCTGGGGCCTCGTAAATGCTGAACAGTTTCCAAAGTATAAAGCTAGTATTTTAAAATATTGTTCTTGTTTGAGTTTATTTGTGATGAAATCACCAGGATGCTATTGTTACAACAAAAAGCAGCAGAAGCATGCACATGCAGGTAGAGGTACTGGGAAAGGAAGTTCAAAGAATATGCCTAAGTTATGTACAAAACTGGTTAATGTTCATAAAGCAAAACAAACTGCAACACTTGGCAAAATCCTTTGCACCTTGCACATATGTTGTATTTTTTTCTGTTTTGTACAAGTACGTATATATTTAAACTTTTAAATTATTTTGGTAATTTTATGTATGAATACTCTGATTATATTATTCTTACCCCTCTTCTTCCAACTCCTCCTCTGTCTCCTCTGACCTTTCAAATCCTTGACTTCTTACTATTTTTACATGCATTGTCTGCCTATCTCTCTCTCTTTGTGTATGAGTGGTGTGTGTGTGTGTGTGTGTGTTTATTAATTTCCAATCTACTAAATGCATTTAGTGTTGTTATATGTACGCGTGCTTTGGATGGCCGCTTCAGCTTAACAGACAATATTAATAATTTCCATTGTTACTGAAGAAAAGCGACCTACATTTCTATTCCTTTTCTATTAATTCAATTATTATAAAACTATAAAATAGTATTCATAGTAGTGACAATAGAGAATAGCAAACCAAAAAGGTAAGTTATAAGTCATCAAAATTGAGTGGTTCTTTGGTAGGGCTGTTACTGCCTAGGACACTGGAAGAACTCAGACTTTTCATACATTTTTGATTAGCCTTCCCTCACTGAGTTACTGACCGATTATCAGTTCTTCATTATTAAAATGATTTAACTGCAAACAAACATTCCAAACAAAAAGAGTCAAGGCATAGAGGCTCATGCCTAACTAATGTATATACCCATACTGAACCTTTGAGCCTTTATTCAGATATCTGATACAGAATAAGATGAACCTCCAAGCATCCTTTCTATAAGAACAGTTCATGAATCACTTGCTCCTTTTATCTAGTAGTGAGTTATATGTTCATCATATGACTCTCCTCTAGATATGAAAGCTGATTTGAAAAGATGAATACACAATGAACTACAGTTAAACCTATCTCCAGTGCTGATACGGCACTGTGTCCACCCCTTCATAGAGGAGACACCTGCTGCAAGCATTGGGGCACCAGCTCCACCTGAATTCTTGCTACTAAAATCAGATTGTTAAGGAACTGCACAGACTATGCAAAATAAGACTTTACACCACAATTTAAGCTTAAAAAAATCTCTAAATTAAGTAGGTCACAATTCTCTGACTCCTTAGTCTAAGGATATAAAGTGAAGTTAAACTGACCAGAAAAAGTGTGGGGTTACTATGCAAAGTACACAATACTGTACTGAGTTGTCTCTCAACAATGACTCAGAAAACAGTGAGCCATAGAGAAATGCATCCATGTAGTAACTAATTGCAGCCTACTATACTTTTAAATTGCTGTCTTTGGCATATATTATTTTATATCTCCTCTACTGCTGTCCATTTATCACTCTTCTATGCACACTGAGAATATTCCTTGCTGCAATGTACTGGTTTATACAAATAATGCAAATTGGAAACTATTGGGCTATTACTTTTTTATTGTACAACAATTCATGGCAATGTCATATTCCAAATTGTTCTTTGTTTTTTTATCAGAAAAAAAAATGGGTGTGATGCAAGATGTTGCTGCCAATATACTCCTCCAATGAATATCTTCACAAAGCCAGGAACCACCTGCAAATCAAAGCCTTGAGCACTACAAAGCAGACACAATGCTATTCTGGCTTTGCAAGGGGTAATTGAATAGTTAATCTTGTCCCATATTACTTTGAAAAAGCTTTCAACACTTCATTGTGTTCAATTATCCTCCCAATTGCTTAGATTTGGGAATTCTTTGAGATACTTAACTATATATTGCTAATGAAGTGTTTTCTTCTTGTCCTCAGTCTTAGAAAGACAAGATGAAGTTCTTGGTTTTCTCACAGGCATGAATGAATTTTGGCTGCTATATTACAGAATTTAGCCTTCATCAAGGTTTCAAAGGCCTGTTTTAATTCAGAAAGACTGTCAATGATCCTCAATGGCCCTCCATTAAATTTGTACTTGAATCAAGGGAACTGCAAGGCAGCCTCTGGATGATGGACAGGTGTGCTCCATAATATTTTTGCACCTTTAAAGTTTGCCTTACCTCTTTCATCACATCATGAAACTTGTAGATACTATGCTCTTTTCTAAGCTTGGCTTTTCTAATAAAGAGTATATGACCAAGAATTCCATTTCATAAATCTTACTTCTCACTTGTTGTTCTAGAATAAAACTAGGGATGGACCTATTTCAGGTTTTAAAAACACAACAAAGATGTTAAAATTCACACAGCTCAGAATGGTGTGCATATATAAGTTTTAGGATCATGATAAGACATTCTGCCTGCTATATAGCACTTGAGCTGGAAAAGTGCATGCTGCTTTCTTTCTCAGAAAGAAGAAAGAAGACTCAAAACCAAGACAAATGCCTGTTTATGTTATATAAATAGAGAAAATGGTTCTTGCTTCAGTGACTTTGTAATCCAGCAAGAAAGACACCAGGCAAAGATATGTTGCTTTCATAGTGATGATCTTGGAAAAATGTATCTGTGGATGATGGGCATCATGCACAGCTTCAAAGAAAGACAACAATCCTCCTGGGAAATGATAATGCATATGTTGAGATATCACAAGAAAGACTGAGGAATAGGAGTATAGAGAAGGGGTACGTCTCCAGCATCCCCAGTAGCATATACAAAATCACAGTGACTCCAGAATAAATGGCAGTCTTAGAATTCCAAAAAGGAATCTCCTATAGACCAAGCCAAGAGAATTGTTGCAGGCTTCTAGAACTAAACTTATGAGAGCGTGGGGGAGGCGGGTTACAGGGACCAGAATAAATCAAAGTAAGACATAGGAAGGAGCTGTGGCACAAACCACAGTTAAACTTTTACAGAGTCAGCACAAAGCACAAAGCTGTCTATCAGGCACACAGTCAGGGAGAAAATCATCCCTGCCAGGCTTCTTGCTGTCACGTGCAGCTTCTGAAGCCCTGGGCTGGGAATCCAGGTCTCTTCTCAATGCTTCTTGAAGTGACAGGTGCCTAGGGCAAGCCACGGAACTGGTGGCTGACATCTATATGCTATGCCTTAGTTACATATCTCATATTTATGAAGCAAAAATTTCTGTGGGCAGAGTGGCTACTTATCTAGCCACAAGCACATAGTTTATTCCTAATAAAGATTTAATTAAATCAAGTACTTCAAAAGCATAATTCTTACTTTATCAGGAATAAGCTCCTGTGGATAGCAAATTCACATTACTTTTTTATCAACCTGACTTCTTCACAAATCTTTGGACACAAAATCAACATGCTAAGAAGTTAACACATACTTTTGTTGTTTTGCTTTTCTTTTTCTCTCAGGCATAAGTCTTTGGTAATTCATCTCCTGTAATTTTTTTCTTTTCATTTCCTGAGCATACACTTCTTTTTCTTTAAATTTTTATCCCTACAGATTACAAAATTATGCAGAGAATTAGGTCACTATATGTTTTACCCAAAGAAATATTCTGAAATTGTAGAAAGAAAAATTAGTTCACCTTCAGGAAGTAATTTTTACTTGACTCTAAAATAAAACGTCAGAACTTTCAAGGGACAAAAGAGGATAAAGAGAGAGAAAGAGTTGTCTCTCATCTCAATTTTTCTTTGTCTGTCCATGTTTTAAGCCAGAGGCTCCAGCCACAGGCTCTGCTCTTCATGTTCTGCCTAATACTGTAAGCACAAGAGATGATAGGAGTCAGAACCCAACTTTATGTCTTCCCATATACAACCCTGACCCTTTATTTTATTTCTTTTGATTCTTCAACATCTAGATACCTAAAAGTATTAAATAATTAATATATTGTGACTAAATGGATGGTACATTATGATATCTATCTATACATGATACTTAGAAACTTTCTCTGTGTGTGTATTCATATGTGTGTGGTAATATTGTCCTGAGATACAGTGAATTCATTTTAACCTTTTTCTACTAAGGTTTTTGATGTTCCTGAAGAGACTGTAAAGGTGAAGTCTTGGAAAAGTTCATTACACAGCCCACAGGGCCAGGGAAAAGGCAATGAGGTGTGATTTGCAAGAGAACTCAGAGGGCACATCAGGAGGAATCTTTTCAAATAAGTTCAAACTGCAGTAGAATCATTTGCTCTAGAACAATCACACAGAGGTGCCTTCAGGAACATAGTTCAAAGGCATAGAAGCCATCTATAACTGCATGAAGAAAAAGGGCTGCAGGTCCTGAAGTTTCTGTTTATACCAGATAATACATAGCACTTGACCTCCATCACCCTGTAATCTATGAATCTCTATTATTTCCCTTGATACATCCTGGCCTCAGATTTAATTCTGCCTTGACTGGCAGGGGGAGTTGTTCACACTCCAATATTTACAGAAAACATCAATTTCCATAAGCCTAGATATTTATGAATTACATTAGAATTATTCCTGTGATATATGGCAAATGTACTGCTGACCTAGTAAGAATTCTTCCAAAAGTGCTTTGTTAGTGTATTTTAGAAGTTTACCATGCAGGGCAGTCTGATTACAACAGGCTCCACTTAATTCATCATGGCCAGCTGTTCTGACAGTTACTTAAATTTTGGCTCAAAAACAAGCTCATTCAATTTTGAATATTCGTGTATTTCCTCCCTAAGACATAGACTCTAAGACACACAGCAGTGACTGCCATCCCTGGCATGGGAGAGTCCTTCTCTGAATCCCTATCCCTAATTGTATGCATACATCCTATTCCTGACAATCCCAAATTGTTCTCAATTTTAATTGAAAAGCTATAGTCATTTTGTACAGTTTTTCAAGATTTCTTTCATTCCCCAATCAAGGGCTTTCCAATATTACGCCTTCTCAGAACTTGAGTATAACTCAGGTTGAGGTTGAAAATGAAATTAGTAGATGAGGATGGCATACCTGGTCTGGGGACTCTTAGCGTAGTGGACAGATGTCAAGTCATCTCAAGAAAATTGACAATGATAAAGTGTTTGATAGTTGAGACATAGTAATGCCTGGAGTACTTGTCTGGGGGATGTAAAAGAGGCAGAGGGCTTTGGACAATGTCTTCCAAATAAAGTCACTAAGCAAGGAGATAAAAAACAGGGTCTATATTAAGGATAGGATCTGGGAAAAACATTGCTTATGAGAACAAAAGAAGAAAAGCTGCTTTGGCTGTATTATTTGCCTTAAAATGAAAGATAGACAATGCTGAGCCTTTTAATCACACATCAAATGACAAAGTTCAATTATTATCTTGATTGATGCCAATTCTTTATATATGCATACTTGTGTGTATATGTGATAAAAATATTTATCAAAGAAAATGTTCAAACAGAACTGACTTAAGTTATTTGGCATACCAAATAAAGGTTCTAAAGAAGATAGTTCAAACCTTTTTTCTTGCACCCCCATTTCCACCTAACATCTTTTCCAATAATGCTTTATATGGTCAGTTTAGCACACATGATGCACTACAGTATCATCTGTGATTTCAACATTCCTCTATATGCCATATCCAGGGGTTAGCTGAGGAGTGGCCTTTTGGATTCATTTTTATCTGTAAATTAAGAGAAGCCCCCTCAAGCTCTTATTTTCATGAGGTGGAGATGACAATGAAGAGGAAGCCCTGCTGGAGAATGCCTTTGATCCCAGAGTTGCAGAGCTAGGGAGGTGGATTTCAGTGAGTTTGAGGCTATCCTGATACACTTCCAAGTTCTACCCAAGCCAGGGCTATTTAATGTTCTCTCTCTCTCTCTCTCCCTCCCTCCCACCCTCTCTCCCTCCTCCCTCCCCTTCTCTGTTTCTTCTTCCTCCTTTATTCCTTCACACACACACACACACACACACACACACACACACTCATACACTATGCTTCAAAAGTTACAGCAAGGGAAATAAAATTTAAAACTTGTTTTCACCTACTTTTTGAAAAGGACAGAGAAAGGGTAAAGCAATCTACAGTATCCAAATTAAATTGAACATGGCAGCAGGAGCCGGAGGGAGTTAGGGCCGGGCGTTTGCAAGAGGTAATCCTGGAAAAAGTGAAAATACTGTCTGGGTGAAAGAACTATCCATTCCACTCAAGCTCTGCTATTCTAAGAGAGCATGATGGCAGAAGCTATTTTCCAACTTGATAGGAGGGAAATCAGCAACGGATATTAAAACAGGAAACTAGGGCAATAGCATGGGTGTCTTCACAGGGCCAAAGAGTGCAATGGGCCTCCATAGATAGACCCAGCAGGAGGATGGAGTTAGGGTGTGTGGGTGATCAGCAAGTGGAAGGGAAACAGTATAGAGCAGACCTGGGACATAGGAAGAGAAAAACCTCTGTACATTTATGCAGAGTGACAGGGTAGAAGCAGGACAGAAAAAAAAGTACATGATCTTGCCTGTCATTTGATGGCCAAAAGTACTGGCTTGAGAGTTGGCTTGGCAACAGAGAGCACTTTTTTTTAGTTAATTAATTAATTGATTGATTTTTTAAGGATTAAACACAACTGGCAAATTCTTAACCAAATTAAACAAATAAAGGAAGACCAACTTCAATAAAACTAGAAACTGAAAGAAACATTATAACAGATATGAATGAAATTCCAGAAAATCATAAGGATATACATTAAAAATTAGTTTTGATAAATTGAAGATTCTGAAAAAACTGGTGAGCTTTTAGATAGCAAAGTTAAACCTAAATGCATACTTTGTAACCTGCTTGAAATAATAATAAAATACTCCATACTAAAAATAAAAAACAGCAATAACAGAAACAAACACAGGAAAATTTGGACTTACTACAGAATTCTACTATAACTTAAAAACCTAAGACAAATACATATATAATCCCATAAAACTTAAAAAAATAAACAAAGCCTTTAAAAGTTACAAAGCCAGTGAAACCCTGATATTAATCATAGTATTTCTTTTTTCTTTTTTAAAATTACTATATATATATTTATTATTTGGTGTTTTTACATTGTGCACCCAATCAAACTAAGATATCAGAACTCTCAGAATCATGCCCCCTCTTATGATCTCCCCATTTAAAAAAACCGCCCATTCATGCTGCTCATTTACTTACTGGAGCATAATTAAACTCCCTGTGGCCAGACCCTTGAAGAAAATAAGTCTTTCCTCACTTACACCTCTGCCAGAAGCCATCAATGCAGAAGTGAGACATTGTGACAATTAGCTATGTTCTAGCCTTGAGTTCTTGTATACAATGACATCTCTTTTTATTTTTTTTAAGTCCATTAATGAGTGAGTACATGCCTTGCTTCTCTTTCTGGGATTGTGATACCTCTCTCAGGAGGATATTCTCCATATCCATCCATTTGCCTGCAAATTTTAGAATATCATTTTTTCTTACTGCTGAGTAGTACTCCCTTGTGTAGATACACCACAGCTTGTTGTTAATCCATTCCTCAGTTGAGGGCCATCTAGGTTGTTTTCTGGTTCTTGCTATTACAAATAATGTTGCTATGAACATAGGTGAGCTAATTCTTTTGGGGTGCAAATTTTTAAGGTATTTGCCTAAGAGTGGTATTGCTGGATCCCTGGGGAGATTGATTCCCATTTTCTGAGAAACTGTCATACTGCATTCCAGAGTGGCTGAACAAGTTCACACTCCCACCAACAATGGAGTAGTGTTCCCCTTGCTCTGCATCCTCTCCTGCATAGGCTTTCATCTGTGCCTTTAATCTTAGCCATTCTAACAGGTGTCAGGTGGTAGCTCAAAGTTGTTTTGATTTGCATTTCTCCAATTGCTAAAGGTGAGGACCTGAGGTCAGTCTCTAGAATCCACATGGTGGCTCATCATCATCTGTAAGCAAAGTTCCAAGGAATCTAGTGTCCTTTTCTGAACTCGATGGCCACAAAACACACATGTGGTGCATATATGTGTGTACATATACACAGTGTATATATATTTATAGAATATATGTGGATATATGTGAGTTATATAAATCCACATGTATTGTATATATATGAACATATATTTTATACATATGTACAAGCAAAACATTCATACACATAAAATAAAAATTAATTCTTTTAAATTCTTTGAAGAAAAGCTGAAAGAAACTATTGATAACCACAGATAGTATTTAAAGCACTGACCTTTTTATCTTATCAGTCTTTACCTTCTTCCAAAAACACCTGCTATATTAGTGTTTATTTTTTGGGATGTGTATCTACATTTGTTTAAATATCTGAGTATCCTTATATGGTCAATATAATATCAAATAAATGAATGGTTCAAAGGTTCTTATCAAGGAATTTTCCAATGCTAAGGGACATTCCCTGTTATAGATATCAAGATATCACAACATGATAATACTCCCTTTGTTAATTTTGGACTCATCTGCAGACAGTCTTCTATATTTATCTGGAAGCTGTCTTCGTGGTAATTTGATATAAAGGCTAAGTGATTGGGAAGACACTTTCTCTACAGAAGGCTTACCACAGGGAGGAAGAAGCATTATTTATGTATCAGGTGGGCTCATTATGCTCTGAGTGAAAGCAGTGTCACTTGTAGTCACAATGCCAGGAGGGATTTTGAGGACGATGAGACTTCACTAGGTTCTAGGAAGAAAATTTCCTCCTTGACTCATTGAGTTATTCAAAGACAAAGGTTTTACTTCTAGTGAAATAATTATAAAGTCATCATGCATATTGCATTAATGTGTTCTCTGTCTTCCATAATTCTCTTTTAGAAGGTAGGAAATGTAAATATAATTCTATTTGACATGCACAAACTTAACTGCTCATGTGATTACAAACTTCATTAGACTGTGTTTCTTAGAAAAGTAGATCTAATCTACTAATTACTCAACAAATAATTCTACTTTATGAATTGATAAATAACACAATAAAACTTCTTATATAACTAATGTTGCTCAATTGATTTTAATTGGAAAAATATTAATTTTATGTATTTTTCAGGTTAAAGTATGATGTTTATGCATATATCATAGAATGAGTAAATCAAGACTACTTACACATTTATTAACTAACTTTTTTTAGTGAAATCACTTAAAATATATTTTTAGAATCTTTTTATTTTTATTTTAAGTACATTGGTCTTTTGCCTGTATGTATATCTGTGTGAAGGTGTCAGGTCCCCTAGAACTAGAATTACAGGCAATTGACACCCATGATGTGGGTACTGAAAACTGAACCCATGTCCTCTGGAAGAACAGTCAGTACTCTTAACAAGGAGTATAATACAAAAGATCAAAGAAACAAAAAGTTCTTATTGTGGTAAAAATTTGTTTTGAGATATGTTTTTAATGAGGTTTATTTGGTGAAAATTGTTTATAAAATAGAGTTGGTTTTAAGAGAAGATGACAGGATGAGGTTGTAGTGTGTTGGAGCCTTTTAAGAAAGATTTTTTATTTTTATGTTGTATGTTTGAACTTTTGGGCAGCTGGGGCAAATTGTGTATTTGGTTGGGGAACTCTTGTGAGAGAATGATGACTTTTTGTTTTGGTCTTTTTTTTTGAAGGTTTATTTTTGGAATTTTTTTTAGTTAATTATGTTTTGTTTGTCTTTAGTCTTATGACGCGATTGTTTATATATATAGTTCCTGATTTCCCGCTACAGTTCTTTAAGAAAATTCAATGAGATAGACAAACCCTTATTCAAACTAACCAAAAGACAAGAGAGCAAATATCCAGATTAACAAAATAAGAAATGAAAAGGGGGACTTAACAACAAATAAGAAAGAAATCCAGAGATTCATTAGGCCATACTTCACGAACCTGTACGCCACAAAATTTGAAAACCTAAAAGAAATGGACAGGTTTTTGGATAGGTACCACTTACCAAAATTAAATCAAGACCCGATAAACCAATTAAATAGACTGATAACCTCTAAGGAAATAGAAATACTTATCAAAAATCTCCTAACCAAAATAATCCAGGGCCAGATGGTTTCAGCACACAATTTTACCAGAATTTCAAAGAAGAACTAATACCAATACTCCTCAAATTGTTTCACATAATTGAAACAGAAAGAACATTACCAAATTTTTTTTTTATGAGGCTACAGTCATCTTGATACACAAACCATACAAAGCAACAACAAAGAAAGAATTACAGATCAATCTTTCTAATGAATATTGATGCTAAAATACTCAATAAAATCCTGGCAAAACAGATCTAAAAACATAAAAAAATCATTGATCATGAAAAGTAGGCTTTATCCCAGAGATGCAGGGATGGTTCAACATATGAAACTCTGTCAATGTCATCCACGATACAAGCAACCTGAAAGAAAAAAAAAAAACAAAAACCTGAATGATCATCACATTAGATGCTGAAAAATCCTTTGACACTATTCAGCATCCCCTTATGATAAATGTCTTGGAGAGATCAGGATGTAAGGATCATATCTAAACATAATAAAGGCAATTTACAGCAATCTGATAGCTAACATCAAAGTAAATAGATAAAAGCTCAGAGATTCCACTAAAATCAAGAACAAGACAAGGTTGTATGCTTTCTCCAAATATATCCAACATAGTACTCAAAGTTTTAGCTAGAGCAATAAAACAATAAAAGTTGATCAAGGGAAATTCAAATTTGTAATGAAGTCAAACCTTTATTGTTTGAGATTATATGACAATATATACAAATGACAAACAAAATTCTACTATGAAACTCCTATAGCTGATAAATGCCTTCAGCAATGAGGCAGTATACAAGATTAGCTAAAAAAGATAAAATCAATAACCCTTTATATACAAATGATAAACAGGCTGACAAGAAATGAGTGAAATATCACACTTTATACAACATAAAATATCTTGGGGTAACTAACCAGAAATATGAAAGACCTGTATGACAAGAGCTTTAAGCCACTAAAGAAAAAAAAAATTGAAGAAGATACCAGGAAATGGAAAGATCTCCCATGATCTTGAATAAGTAGGATCAACACTGTAAAAAAAGGCAATCTTACCAAAAAAACAAAACCAAAAACAAAAACCAAACAACAACAACAAAAAAACCCACCAACAACAGCAAATAAACCCTGCAAATTCAATGCAGTCCCCATCATATTCCCAACACAATTCTTCACAGATCCTGAGAGAAAAATACTCAAATTTATACAGGAAAAACAAAACCCTAGAACTACAAAAACAATCCTGTTCAATAAAAGTACTTTTGGAGGCATCACCATCCCTGACTTCAAGCTCTACTATAAAGCTTTAGTAATAAAAACAGGTTGGTTTTGGCATAGAAACAGACACATGGATCAATGGAATGGAACTGAAGGTCCTGACATTAATCCATTCAACTATGAACACCTGATTATAAATACCTGATATTTGACAAAGAAGCAAAAAAAAAAAAAAAAAAAAAAAAAAAAAAAAAAAAAAAAAAAAAAAAAAAAAAAAAAAAAAAAAAAAAAAAATACAAAGGAAAAAAAAAAAAAAAAGAATGTTCATCAAAAGGTGCTGGCATAACTGGATGGTGACCTGTAAAAAAAATGCAAATAGATCTATCATCCTTCACAAAACTCAAGTTCAAATGGATCAAAGACCTCAACAATTCAGTTATATTTAACTGGATAGGATAATCAGGCTATAATCCACAGCCCCTGAGCAGCTATGTAACAAGGAGAAATCTAAGACAGACATCCATGAATCCCTCTGGGAAGAGGAAATAGATAAGATCTTCTGAGTAAATTGAGGCTATATAGGTGAAAGGGTAAAGGAAGGCAGAAAGGAAACATGGGAGAATGGGGTGGTCAAGTTGGGGGAAGGAAAGAAATGAAGAAGAATGAAAGAGATATCTTGATAGAGGGAGCCATTTTGAAGTTAGAAACCTGGTGCTAGGGAAATACCAAAGAATTCACAAACATGACCCTAGATAACACTCCAAGCAATAATGAAGAGGGTGTTTGAATTGGCTTTCCTCTGTAATTAAATTGATGACCACTCTAATGGTAAACATAGAATCTTCATCCAACAATTGATGGAAGCAGATGCAGAAATCCATGGCTAAGCACTGGGTCAAGTTCCCTAGTCCAATCAAGGAGAGGGTCATGCAAAGGGGTCAAGATTATGATGAGGAAATCTACAGAGACATCTGACTGGAGGTATTGGGCACTCATTGACTCTGAATTGACAACTGAGAAACCTGCATGGAACCAAAATAGGCTCTCTGAATGACAGTTGTGTGGCAGTTTGTGGGGCCTGTGGCATTGGGAATAGAATTTATCACTAGAGAATGCATTGGCTTTATAGAGCCCATTTCTTATGGAGTGAAACCTTGCTCAGCCTGATAGAGGGGAGGGGCTTGATCTTGCCTCAACTTGATATGCCATACTGTATTGATTCCCCCTTCCCTGAGTCCTTACCCTCTCTTACGAGTGGATGGGAGATGGGGTGGGTACATACTGGGGGGTGACTGGGAAGAGGGGATGGAGTGGAAAGAGTGGTGTGTATGTTAAAAAAAACTTTTTAGATAAAAGAGGGGGAAAAAGAAATGCCACATTCAAAACAAAACAAAAACAAAACAAAGAAATGAAAAAAAAAATGAGATGAAGCATAAAAATGTTGAATAGAAAAGGCAAAAACAGAGAGAAGATGTACTTTTGCTTCTTTGAGGAGCTGTCTAATCAGAAACAGTATCAATGAACACTAGAAAAGATCCTTTCTAAGCAGACTGATGGGTAGACTGATCAGTACTTTTCAGCAATGATTAAGCAAGAATATAATTGAGAGACATATTCAAAGTATTTATACAAAGTGCTATTAAAATAAGCATAATAAGCTTTAAGATATAGAACAAAAATAAAAATATAAACATTAAAAATACATTTTTAGAACATTTGAAATCATTAACTAATATTATTAACTGCTTAACAGTTATCCATTGTTAAATAATTAACATTATTAACTCTTATAAGATGGGTTGCTGAATTTTATTCCTGTGTCAATCTGAAAACTTATCTTTATGACCTTTTCTCCGGTCCATCCTACAACCATGCTGACTTCAAGAAAACACTAGTTTTGCAACTTACTCCATTTGTTGTCTATCTGTGTCCAGCTTACCTTGCTTGGTAGAATTTGTTTTAGTATTCCATGGGCTAGTGTTACCATATTTTATTTTACGATTTATCTTTTGATGAATATTTAGTTTGCCTTTGTATTTTGGCTATTTTGAACAACGTTGCAATGGGTATTGAAGTAAGGAGCCTCTTAGAAAATCGTTTATATTCTACCAATGGTATAGAAGCATCTTTCATGGCTACAGCCTCACAGATACTCTATAGTTTTTCTCACTTTTATGAGCTCTTTTGAAATTTTGTACAATTCACTTTGGCTATATCTACTATGTCCTTCCACTTCTTCCCAAATCAACCTCCTTCCCTACTCATCCAATTTTGTGCCCTCTCTTTAAAAAACCCATCTAATAGTTATGATCTCAATATACTCTTGAGTGTGATCTAGAAGGTGATCAACCCACCAGAGAACATATCTTTAGGAAACTGACTCTTTCTCAATGGCTTGACAGTATGTTAAAAGAACTGGACATGCAGGACCAATAGGAATGTGAGCACTAAGCTTTTCCCTAATAAGGTGAAGTGTTCCTAACATTTTCTGCTTCACAGAAGAAACTGCCAGACATTCTGCAGGACACAGAGAAAATTGACAGATGAACTTTGTCAAGAGGCAGAACAGTGCTTCAAATTTTCTGATTCACTGAAAAGTCTGCCAGAGAATCTAGGCCTGTAGGCTGAAGATGAATGCTTCAATGTTGCTGAAGAACTTGGGTGACTGTCCAGACAATCAGATGTCTCTGTCATTTCTAGAATTTTGAAAATTGCTTATGATGTACTTCCTGTTTACTCAGGCAATATTATATCTTCTGGGGTCTTTGATGGAGTTGAAGACTAGACAGTTATAATTATAGTTTTTCTTAGTCATAATTAAAGATAAATTAGATATGAAACTTTAGACTCACAAAAGTCAGATACATGACAGAGTATATTCTTGGATTTTTCAAATAAAAATAGATTAGATATTTTAACTGAAATACTTCCTTGATAACTGTTTTCTTATATGTATTTTTACTATGTTCAAATTAAAACCTCCCTTTTTGATTAGACAGGAAAAAAGAAAACTTACTTCTTCTCTTCAAGCAGCTAACAACTGCCAATAACAGCTTAAATAAGGGTAGGACTTCGTATCTTCCTCTACATTCTATAATGATTTTTTTTTTTCTGGCCTGAGTTTATGCAAGTCTGTTTTAAATAATTTCTGGCCCACCTGGCCAGTTTGGGCTAGAGGTTCGAACCCACCTTGGCTGCTTAATCCTCAAAGAAACGACTCAGAGGCATATATTAATTTCATGCTGTTTGGCCTATGTCTCAGGAACATTGCTAGCTAGCGCTTTCATCTTAATTAAACCCATTTCTAGTAATCTACCTGCCATGTGTCCAATGGCCCATGGCCCATAACTCACCTTACATGTTTCTTCTTAGGAGCTAGATAGAGACTGACTTAACTCTGCCCTCCTCTACCTGTTCTTGATTTCTTGACTGTTGCTACGGTGTTCACCACAGACCAAAACAGTTACTTTATTTACAGCATACAAAAAACATTTCTACCACACAGGTCTTGCATATTCTATCTGATTTGTTGTGAACTCATACTTGCCACTGCCCCATTTTCCTTAGAAAATATTCTTTATAGTCATCCATCCCCAATGGATTTCACAATCGTTCTTTCCCTTCTTCCACAATGACACCTGAGTCTTATGAGAATGAGAAACTGCTTAGAGCTGAGCATTCTACAGTCTACTATACTGTACACTTGGCCAGATGTATGTCTCTGTAGTAATCTCCATCTATTGCAAAAAGAGGCTGAGGTGAGTTTTGAAAAATACACTATCCTTTTGGTATAAGTCATTAATACTATTTCCAGTTAATAGAATAATAATAGCCCCTCCCCTAGAGACTGTCACCTGTCTAGACACAGGTTCTTCATCCTGATAATCATCTTATGCACTGGTTTCAACCTATGGAGTGTATCTTAAAATCCTCTTAGGAAGTGATTGGTTACTCATATGACACTATTGCATTAATGGGCATGTCTTGCCCTGCCTGTAATAGATGAATATCACTAGGTTAGCAGCTGGGTACTACTGTGACTCCTTCCTTCCTGGGGTAGTGTGAATTCCACCTTCAGGTCTTGGATATTGATCTGGTAGGGATAAAGCTTCCAGATGACTGCCAACAGGGTTTCTCCATGTTTTTTGATAATAATTATTCTAAACTGTATGAGATAATGTTTTGGTTTCCAATTGCATTTCCCTGATGATTAGTGATGTTGATTATTTTTCCACTTATCTATTGGTTTTCTTTTGATAAATGTTCATTCAGGTCAGCGTCTATTTTCATCAGGTTATTTTTTTCCATGGTATTGACTTGATTGGATTTTAATTTAGTTATTAATTGTTTATCAGCCATATAATTTACAAATATATTTTCACATGTGGATTTTGTTTTCACCTCATTAGTTATTCATTTGCTGATTATTTTTTAGTTTGATGCACAAATTGATAAAAAAAAAATCTGCTTTTTCCCGCATGTCCTATGATTTTAAGTTCATATTCTTTAAACATAAAAAGCATTCTTCACATCTGAAACATTGAGCTTTCTCTTAGTTTTCTTAAGAAGTTACAGTTTGAGAGTTTCCTAGTGATCCTCTAGCACTTTTGCAAAGCAAGATCTCTACGTATATCAACTTCGTTTTCAACAGTCTGCTAGCCATATCTTATGTATAGAGAAAGACCAAAGTAGAGGTGATGCTACAGCCTTTGCCAAAGGCACAAAGCCAGTAAGTTGTGATGTTTGACGCTGTTTCTCAGCAGTGAAGCTTTAAAGTTCACACATTTTTTTATGTTTCAGTGCATTTTTCTTCCCCTTTTATATTCATGTTCTATTTCAGTATTAGAATTGTCCTTGGCAAAGAGTACCAATGAAGTAATGGTGGCCATTGTGCTAAGACAATAAATTATTTGTGGTAATGATTTCTCTTCAATGAACTACTTTCCATGCTGTGTTTCATGAACTGTAAACAATTGTATCATTTGGTGTTCTCAACAACCAGGCGTATGTCTTTACCAGCTTCACTTGACTGATGATACCTGACATTTAGGATAATGAAACCACATTAACATTACATGGTTTGTAAGCTACTTCACAAGAATCTGAACCCTGATCTTAGTAACTACATACTGATGTTTTCCCACCATAACAAAAGCTATTAATTCTCTGATTACTTCCATTATTTATATGTTTAATCCTTTGAGACTAATTACCTTTCTTTACTTTAACCTGATTTTTATAAGTAAAGTTGAAATATATTTGTTATCCACTGTAGAGTATTGGGAACATAAAACTCTTGAATAACAAGGTAAAAAATACACACATATACACACACACTCAGACACACAGACAGACAGACACACACACACACATGTGCACCTCTAACACACAGGCTAACAATTGAACATCACTATGCATCAACCATAAATACTAGTGGATCTAATGGAAAGTATCTGTGTAACTAAAATTAATATAGTATGTACACTGGATAGAATATAATTTGTGATTTAAAATCCATAAAGCAGCTCTAAGGGCATTATGACTTATTCTATATTAAACCCATCTCCCAATCCTAATATTCATGCCCACATGTTTTTAATATGCTCCTTAACCACACATTTTACAGATATAAACATCACCATATGAGCTTTCAATTAGCATTGATTTTAATCCTGCAGAAGAGCCTATTGGAAAGAGATGGTAGAAATGGCTGGGAGCTGATGTATGTGGAGTTAAAGTGCTGTTAATTCAATTGCTTTATCTGATTCAAAGTCACTTAGATTATATTAAATTAGCCATCTGCTTGGCTTTCACCTTGGAATGTCTGCCAGATGCTGAATGTGTTTACAGAGTTCATTAGCAGCCCTAACCTGAACAAAACTTTCTGTGGCACAACATGAGTGACCAGAAGTTTTCTGAAAAAAATATAGAAACGATGCATAGATGTACACTAAAATCCAAGATTTCAGGACAGAGGGCTTTAACGTATTATCAGATTCAAAACAACAACAACAACAAACAAACAAACAAAAATCCCTTTGTTACCTAGAAATGTGTCTTAGTAGAGTACTTTACCAGTACACAGGGTCCCAAATTTTACCTCTGGCACCAAATCGTCCAAGCATTGTGTGCCATGCCTGTCATCCCAGCATTTGGGAAACTGAGGCAAGAGGATTAGAAATTTATAGTAACATATGCCCACATAACAAAACAAGGGTAGGCTACTGGAAACTTCGGCTAAAATTATAAAATAATAAAATTAAATTTAAAT
This sequence comes from Sigmodon hispidus, assembly GCA_004025045.1. Taxonomy (NCBI): domain Eukaryota; kingdom Metazoa; phylum Chordata; class Mammalia; order Rodentia; family Cricetidae; genus Sigmodon; species Sigmodon hispidus. The sequence goes on from PVIH01012858.1 coordinate 55,761, forward strand.
TAAAAACTTTAGTTGGAAAAGAGTTAAAATCAAGTGTTTATTCCTACTAGATAAAAAACCATCTTTAATTAATTTTATATAATGAAACTGATAATATTCTAAAATTAGGAGAGTAGTAATTTCCATAAATTCACATATTTATTATAGTAGAACCATTCATGCAATATATACCAAAAGGAATCTATTTTATAACATAAACCTTTTAGCTTAAATTTGTTGAGTGAATGCACATGAGTGTGTTTCATCTTATTTTGTAGAATATTAATGTATTATAGTCTATGGATGGTAGTATGTATGTTAAAACTAATTTCATCACCATCAAAGGGAAATTAATAGGAAGAAGATAACTATGCTGTGTGAGATGGAATTGTAAACAGGACTATTTGGCCTGGATCTTGGAAACCAGAAATGTTAGAATACCTATCCATGGTGTTCTAGACAGAGGTGACATTCTTAAAACACAAAAGAAAAAGAAAGTAATTTCCAGATGAAAAGCTAAGCATTAAAAAGTGGGAAAGGATGAAATATGAGACTTAAAAAGAGTCACAGAGGCTAAGAGATAAAGATGCTTTTTGTTATGTGGGAAATTTTATCATACATATACATGTATATATGTATGCATGTACATATATAAATGCAAACACACACACTCACATATATGGTAGTACTCGTTCTCAGTGTTCAGACAACAGCAAGGAAGTCACATGATACAGCATACAACTTAGAAATATAAGAAAATGTTGACTTACATAAAAAAAAATTACTTGAATTAGTTACATCAGCTAAGAGACTATTCTAATGTTACAGATCGGGGAATGACATACACACTGTAACAGAAACCTTACTCAAAACAAAGAAAGTAGATATGCAGATAGGGTGGATTTAATAACTACTGGGAGAAAGAATCAGTTATGTGTGCTTTACAGTTAGCAATCGGTATACAACGATAGGGTGATGATTCATATAACTCGGATTTCAGGCTCGTACAACAGAATTATATGGATCGAAAGCTGAGACGCAGTTTCTAGAAATTAATTAGAGGCAATGTAGTTCCAGTAATTCATTTTGGATATTTTTAATTCAATTTGCCTTTTTGATATTCAGCAAGAAATATTCATAATTAGCTTCATATGTTGGAAATTCAAGACAGCGATGTGGACTATAGCTAGATATGTGAGACCGATTGGTAGGTACTGTACACTTGGTACCAGGGAAATTAAATGGAGTTATCCAAAAGCATATGTGATAAGATGGATGCTAAACTGGAACTGACAATGCCATTAATATCTGAGGACCAAGACTACAATTCAAAGAGTTGAAGAAGATCAGGATGCAGATGTTGGCAGGAAGCATGGAAAAGAACTTCCTCTCTGTGAGAGAGTAAAAGGAACATAGCTTAGTTACAATATACATTTCTCACCTGAAAAAAAAATACTGTCTCCTACTCTCATAAGGCCTAATATGTTAAAATTAATGTACCCACCAAACACTGAGAATGAGTATGAAGAAATAGAAGAGAGAATAAGCAATCTGTACAGATAAGAGAACAGGCTAAACAATCCTAAAAACTATGTAAGATGGGGTTCCATGCTCTAATTTTTACTTTATCCATCTAGAAAATTCAGAGGTGAGATATAATTAATAAAATTTAATAAAATAAGGACAATTTATCAGTTTTACTATAGTTTTTTTTTTTTTTAAAAAAAAAGCTTTAGTACTGTATGGTGTTATTAAAACATTGCAACATTAGGAAATATTTTAGAGAATTATTATATCATATCTTTTATTGTCTAATAACCAACAGTATTTTAAACAGTTGTTGCCCAACAGTTGCTGGAGCACAGGCATCCTCTTGGCGCTTCGGAGGCAGAGGCAGGAAGATCTCTGCATGTTCAAGACCAGCCTGGATTACATAGTAATTTCCAGGGCAGCCAAAGTAACATAAGAGGGCCTCATGTCAGAAAAACAAAAGGAAAATTTAAAGTTAAAGAATGGGCTCATTTTATCCCAGCCTGTGAGGGGTACACCTGAGGCTCAAAGTCAAAAGGCTTGACTCCTCATCTGACTAAACTGTACTTTAAAGTGCAATGCTTCTGGAGTTTTGTGACAGCGCAGTCTTGATAAGGTCAGTTGACCTCCTTCTAAGACTGAAGAGCAGATTAAAAGCAGCTCAATGTGCATTTCTTAAATGTTCTCAAGACTGTACAATTGTGAATGTCCCCTGGTATTAATGAATAGTTACCCAAACTTACAAAAATACTACTTTAAATCCAATTAACTTTCCAAAGAACTTAAGTTTATGTCTTGGAGCAAAGTATTTCGTTTTGATTAATTATCATTCAATATTTATAAAAGTCCATGTTTCTGCTAAGTTAGAGCCCTGGCTCCTATCACAGGTTATAATAAATGATGAAAGATAATTATAATTTCAATTACCTTGCTTTTTTTTTCCCCTAAGGAGTTCACGTGCACTAAAAGTTAAATACTGCACAAACAGCTTTCATGGATTGACTTCAGAATGACTTGTAAATACTTGTTGATAAATGCAAGATGCCTTGCATAAGTAAGATGCACAGCACTTTGAATGGTGAGTGAGGAGGTATTCCCAATTGGATTGATGTAAATTGACTCATAAACAACTTTACCAATTCTCCAATTTGTATATTAGTTCTAAACAAACTTTAGACTATTTATAGAAAACTTCAGCAAGCAAAAAAAGTTTTTATAAGCCCTTTATTATAGTTTGGAACTCAACTGTCTTTCAGCAGCTCATGTGTTTGGAGGTTTTGTCCCTAGCTATATTCACTGTTGGGCAATGGTTGAAATCTCCAGAAGCAGGGCCTGATTAGAGGCAATTATGTCACCAAGACTGTACCCTTTAGGGAATGTTTGTTCTACAACCCCTTCCTACACACTTAGCTACACTCTTAGCTGTATGCAGCCATAGGTGAGAGCATTGCTCATTACTTGCCCTGTACTATAATAATTTTTGGGTTGCTTTTGTTTCAAAGGACCCAGGGGCTTCATAGGCTGAAAATTCTAAAACAAGAGCACTAAATAAGTCTTTCCTCCTGGTAATTAAATTACTTTTATAACTGCTACAGAAAGGTGACTGATACATCTTACACAGACATGTTACCTTTGCTATAAGTAATGAATCAATCACTTAGAGTTCTAATATTCACCAGTTTTATCATTCAACTTAAGTATTACTCAGAGATTATTCATGTTTTTGGTCTTTTTTTTCCTATTTTTACTTTTATATTCCAAGATCTTATCTGGGATGCCACGTTATATTTAGCTGTCTTGTCCACTCATAACTGTGACCCTTTCTTAAAGTTTTCTTATTTATGATGGCTTTGACAGTTTTGAGACGTACAGGTCAAGTAAATTATAGGCTGTCACTTCATCGGTATTTGTCTGATGTTTTTGTGATGGTTAGACTAGGATTACAGTTTCAGAGAGAGCTTAATAGAGGTAAAGAGCCATTTTCACAACCTCACATCAAAATAAATGCTATCAACGTGCCATGCCTATGACTCCTGAAGCCTGAAGCTGAGCTCAATCACCTGTTCACTGAAGTCATGTTTGGTCCAATTTGCCTCAGCAAAGTTACCCTCCCCCTTTTCCTTGCACACTCTGGAACAAAGTCTTTAAACAAAGTTTTAGGAAAAGGAATGGAGAAACAACTTCCTACTCTTTGAAAATGGAACCGTTATGTATCTTATTTTGGATTCTTCTAAATTGAAGATTTGCCTCTTCTTGTCCCTCGATTAAAATTTATTTCAATTACATGTATAGCTATGTGGACTTATAAATATATATTTTATGTTGTAACAGTAGTTAATTTCCCTCATTGTTCAAACCAATCCTGCTTTCTCCATAAGATGCTTTTTCACTTGTGTCATTTGCTTGGTTTATTTATGAAGTAGCATCTCTCCATGTATTCCATGCTAGCCTCAACCTTGCAATGTAGTTCATCCAGTCTTACACTCAGTTATCCAACTTCAGATTCCCAAGTACTAGATTACAAACTTGTATCCCCCATTGTTGTTCTGGGTTGAATGAGACTTCGCCTCCAGATTTTATACTCATGACTGAAAAACATTTGGTCTCCAAGTGGCAACCAGTATTTTTTTTTGGGGGGGGGAATGGATCCTTGCTACATGAAAGACATCTGATGTGAGATGTCTTTCTGTGTGCAGTGAATATAATTTACTACTAAAGAGACTGTTTGGGCCTATGGCAGTCTATCTTAGAAGTAGGCAGGAAATCTGAGCATATATAAAGGGCAAGGAGGGTGGAGACAAAGAGAAGCGATCCAGCTGCCAAAAAAGAAAGATGCAAAAAAAAAAAAAAAAAAAAAAAAAAAAAAGGTAAGAAATGGGCCACGTGGCAGGAAAGATGAATGGAAATGGGTTGAGTTAAGATGCAAGAGATAACTAGCAATATGCCTGAGCCATAGGCCAAGCAGCATGTAATTAAAAAGTGTTTGTGTGTTTCTGTGGGACTGCCAGGCTGGACCACAGGTAGGACAGGCCAGAAACTCTTATTACAGACACCCCTGGGGACAGGCTTAGAGACTGTACAGCCTGGCCCCACTTTTGCTTTCCATGGGGTGACAAATTTGATTATCTGCTCTTTGACTGCTGAGCAGGTCTCACACTCTTGCCACCATGCTTTCTTTGAATAAAGATCTGTTTCACCTCCGAAAGATAAATAGGTAAGAATAATAAATCTACTCTTCCCTGTAGCTTTCTGTCTGGGCAATAGAAAAGTAACTAATACATTTGACTAACTACTTGATTTATTTCTAATAACTATCAGAGCTTATTTTGTGTGGTTTGAAAACAAGAGGACAATGAAAAGAAGATAATAGGGAGAAGGAAAAAAAGTGTTTCAACTAATACCAAATAATTGACAGTCATAGACACATTTTCTAGTTGCTAAACAAAATGTATACAAATTAAGTTTTTAAAACAAAATAGTTCAAAAATACAAAAAAATGTGAGGCAACATTTATTTATTTATTTATTTTTTCATTTTAGCTTATATTTCCAAATTGCAGCCCATAACTTTGGGGAAACCAAGGTATTGAGCTCAAAAGGCAAGTCCTATCACTTCTAAATCAAAAGCACAGGGAGACTAGACGGCATACTCTGGCTTCCTTCCGTGCTCTCAGATAGCCTTCTCTGACACTGTTCAGGACCTCCTGCCTCCTTATGGGCTAGGTCCTCCCACATCAATTAACAAGGCATTTCCCTGCACACATGTCCACAGACCAAACTAATCAACATAATTTTTCCCTAAGACATTATTCTAGGTTGTGTCAAGCTGACAGCTAGAACTAACCAGTATCCTTACTCACTGTATATCTGGAGGGACAATAATGGTTGGGGAGCTCACAGGCCCCTGGTGTGAACCTATTATTATAATCCTTAAATGGACATGATATGCCTAACAAATTTTTTTCTCTTGTTTTTTATTCTTTATTCTTTTTTTATCCTTCTTTATTTTGTAGTTATCAAGAAAAAAAAACAGTAAAAAGAATTTAAAATGTGGAAGAGTTAACAATAACTATACAGAGGATAAGAATCATAAGCATGGCTTATCAAGGGTGGAAATACAAATAAGATTGCTACACATATATTTTCTTTGTGTTCATCTTTCCCTCTGAATTTTTTTTTCCATCCCTGTATATCCTTATTCAAGGTCTCTTCCCCCTCCC
>PVIH01012859.1:0-61402 GCA_004025045.1 Sigmodon hispidus
CCATCCACAAGTGTCTGCACTGCTTGGGGAGGAAGACGAAGAGGCTCTGCATTACTTGACCAGAGTTGAAGTGACAGAATTTGAAGACATTAAATCAGGTTACAGAATAGATTTTTATTTTGATGAAAATCCTTACTTTGAAAATAAAGTTCTCTCCAAAGAATTTCATCTGAATGAGAGTGGTGACCCATCTTCAAAACACTGAAATCAAATGGAAATCTGGAAAGGATTTGACAAAACGCTCAAGTCAAACACAGAATAAGGCCAGCAGGAAGAGGCAGCACAAAGAGCCAGAGAGCTTCTTCACCTGGTTTACTGGCCATTCTGATGCAGGTGCAGATGAGTTAGGAGAAGTCATCAAAGATGATGTTTGGCCAAACCCCTTGCCGTACTATTTGGTTCCCGATATGGATGATGAGGAAGGAGAGGCAGAAGATGATGATGATGATGAAGAGGAGGAGGAAGGTTTGGAAGATATTGATGAAGAAGGGGTGAAGATGAAGGTGAAGAAGACGAAGATGATGATGAAGGGGAGGAAGGAGAGGAGGATGAAGGCAAGGATGACTAGCACAGAAGACTGATGGATTCCAAACTGCTTTTTTAATTTTCTTTTTATTTTTTTGAATTTCTCCAGTCCCTGGGAGCAAGCTGCAGTCCTCCCCCCCCCCAATCCCTCTTGTGCTCAGTTGCCCTGTTTTTGAGGTCTCTTCTCAACGCCATGATTCTCAACTTATTTTGGGGAAAATATCTGAGCAAATACAACGAGAAGGAATCTCCACTCACTGTTCTGTTCTGAATTCATTTTTATCCTTACTTGTCTCCAATTGTGGATTCCACACCACCACCATGCTCTGTGGGAAAAAAGAAAAGCCCTCTGGCCTCCTTGGCTCTGCTGGAGGCTGGGGGGGTGCTAGGCCCCTGTGTAGTAGTGCATAGAATTCTAGCTTTTTTTCCTTTCTCTGTATATTGGGCTCAGAGATTACACTGTGTCTCTATGTGAGTACAGACAGTTAGCATTTACAAAAAAAAAAAAAAAAATCATTTATCTAATTAGTGTGTGTGTGTGTGTGTGTGCGCGCGCGCACTCATGGAGCTCTGGGGACAACGTGCAGGAATCAGTTTCCTGGTTCTGACATATGGGTTCCGGGAATCGAACTCAAGTTGTTCGATTCCTGTCAAGCACCTTGACCCCTGTGGCATCACATTCTCAATCCTGCTGGGATTACAAGAGAGAGCCATGCCTCTCGGACGGTTTTACTTTTTACTTCGATTTGTCTCGCCCTGACTCTTAGAGAGGTGTTCCAAGCGACATATTCTCAGCTTTTCTGCTATGCCCTGAAGATTCCAGGCTACGAAAATGAACCACAGCCAAGAGCCAGGCTGGTCCACGTGGTTCCGGATTTGTGCCCCGCCCGCCAGCCGCGGACTACATTTCCCAGGTAGCCCTGCGTGGAAGGCGTGGCCGCGGGATACAGGCAGCCGCAACGCCGAGTCGGGGTGTACAGCGAACGCAATGGCTGCGTGGGCCGAGCGGCTGGCGGGCGTTCGGGGAGTGCTGCTTGATATCTCTGGCGTGCTGTATGATAGCGGCGCAGGCGGCGGAACCGCCATCGCAGGGTCCGTGGAGGCGGTAGCGAGGTTAGTAGGTTCAATGTAAAGAAGTGTCGGTCTGTGCCACTGCCGGGGGCGGGGTATTTGTGCAGGCCCCGCCTCCTCGCGCACTGGCCCCGCCCCCAGGCTGGCTGAGACCTAGGTGGGGAAAGTTGGGTTGTCACTAGGTTTGGAGCTGTCCTTTGGAAGCAGGTGAACAGTTGAACTTGGTTAACCTGCAAGTAAAATACAGATTTAAAAAAATGTAAGATATTGTTAATATTGAAATATGTGTTAGGCCAGTGAGATGGCTCCATGGGTAAAGGCATTCATTACCAATTGTGACCATCTGAGTTCAATCCCTGGGACCCATATGGTTGGAGAATAGAAGTGGCCGCTGCAAGTTGCCTTCTATCTGATCTCCACATAGTGCTCCACCCTAAAAATAAATACACGAAAAGGTTATTTTTAAATATTTTGTTATGTTCCTTACACATTTAAATGATCATTTTTAATATACTAGGCTAAGTAAACTATTTTAAATGGTTTCTTTTAATTTGGAAAACTTTAAATCAGATATGTGGTTAGCCATCTAGTTCTTTTGTATTGGTTTTGATTTGAGGAGGAGTGGTGTCTGGTTCTTCTAGCCTGCCGGTGTAGGCCCCTGCCAGGGACCACAATTGGCATTAAGTCTGGGCTACTTGCCTTTGGGGTCCCTAGCCAGCACTGTGTAATGTTGATCAACAGTTGGAAGAGGCTCATTGTCTAGCACTTAGCCTCTCAGAATCACTATCTGTGGTGCCCTGACGTCACTAGGACTGTTTATTTACCAATAGTTGAGTAAGCCCTTTGATCCCAAGAGGCCTTCCCCTACTTATCAGGGTTGGGGGTGGCAGTATGATTGCACAAAAGAGAGAGAGAGGGAGGGAGAGAGAGAGAAAGAGAAAAAACACTTGAGCAAGAGAGATAGCTCTGATGAGGTAACAAGGATTTTGTAGCCAAGTAAAAGGGACTTGCAAAGGATATCTATTCCTAGGAAACTCCTGGGCCCTCTGTAGAAGTCCAGCTTTACCTGTATTTCTGGCTTTTGCATCTTCCACTAACCCCAGAATGTAGGACTGGCTGTTACCCCATTTTTTTTATATACCCTGCTTGCTCAGTGGCTGGCTGGCATCTCTTGACTCACCCTTTTTCTCCTCAGCATTCTGTTTGGTCCCCCCATCTATACTTCCTGCCTGGCTACAGGCCAATCAGTGTTTTATTAAGCCAATTTGAGTGACAACTCTTTACAGTATACAAGAGGATTATTTCAATATTTATTTATTATGTATACAGTGTTACTGTGAGCCTTGTGTGTTGAAGATTATGTGAAAGCCCCTCTGGGAATGCAGTCAGGCTCTGGACAATGTTTTGAAGTGAAGTTGCTTCATGTAGGCAGCCAGGACCTTATGAGGATCTTATCTGAAGGGATGGTAGACAATATTTTGTGCATAAATGAATAAATTGAATCACCACAGAACAGAAGTGAAGATGGCTCCAAGGCATACAAGTCAGGAATGATCACTACAGTGAGTTACTCTTACCACTGAGACAAATGAAGATAATCCACTCACAGATAAGCCTAAGTGCACGTCTCCTGGATGATGCTAGATCTTGTTGACAATCAAGATACCCCTGTCATACATGCATATTCACAAACATACAAACATGTACACACACACACATATAAGAACTTATACACATGTACAAATAAGTACAATGAAAATGAAATTTCCTTTGGCAAAAAAGCCCTTACATCTATGCCTCAAGTTAAATAAGTAAAAGTCAGCAACTAAATGAGAATAAGAAAAAAAATGACAATCATTCGCCAGGAAAAAACACCAGTGACCTCCTAAGCAAATGAAAGATGTTTCACCTGGCTACATTAGAAACACAAATTAAAACTATATTAGTAGTTTTTGATAAACAGACAAGAACCCAAAGTTTGGGAAGAAGTTTGCTTGATAAGACTTTGTAAAAAAATAAACCCTGCCACATTACATATGAAGATACAATTTGCACTGCCTGGCAGTACATCCACTTCTGGGTATTTGTGCTGTGAAATAATCCTCTTGTATACTGTAAAGAGTTGTCATTCAAATTGGCTTAATAAAACACTGATTGACCTGTAGCCAGGCAGGAAGTATATAGATGGGGTGACCAAACAGAATGCTGAGGAGAAAAAGGGTGGAGTCAAGAGATGCCATCCAGCCACTGAGCAAGCAGGGTATATAAAAAATGAGGTAACAAGCCCTGAGCCACATGGCAAAGCATAGATAGAAATATGGCCTAACTTAAGCATAACAGTTAGCTAGTAATAAGCCTGAGCTATCAACTAAACATTTATAATTTTGTAATATAAGCCTCTGGGTGGTTATTTGGGAATATGTAGGCAGAAGAGATTCATCTTTTTACATATTTGTCCTGCATTCTTTATGAGAAATAACTGAAATATAAAGTGTCTTTTGAAATCATAAAAGACCAAGAACAACCACTCTCCATTGTTAGTGAAGAGCTTGTTGACAAGGGACACCATGCAGCATGAGTTAGCACTTTTTCCTTTAAATATATCGTTAGGGAAGACAGCAGTCATGTGTCTCCTCTTTTGGGTAGAAGAGGCAGAACACATATGTTCTTGCTGCTGTTTTTGCATAACCCTGGGGAGACACATGCTAACTATTTTGGAGTCTTAGTGAAGAGACAGGGTTCAAGCAGAGAGAAGTGGGTGGTGGAGGGAAGAGTATAAGAAAGACCTTTTGGGGACTGGAGAGATGGCTCAGCGGTTAAGAGCACCGTCTGCTCTTCCAGAGGACCCGGGTTCGATTCCCAGCACCCACATGGCAGCTAACAACTGTCTGTAGTTCCAGTTCCAGGCAAACACTAAGGCAAATAAATAAATTAATAAATAAATAAAGTTTAAAAAAAATGAAAGACCTTTCACTGTCCAACTTTGTATATCAACATTTTTAAAAAATATTTATTTATTATGTATACAGAATACAGAAGAGGGTACCAGATCTCATTATAGATGGTTGTGAGCCACCATGTGGTTCCTGGAATTGAACTCAAGGACCTCTGGAAGAACAGTCAGTGCTCTTAACCTCTGAGCCATCTTTCCAGCCCCATATATTAACATTTTTAAAGCCTTTGAAACATTAAACAAAAAGTAAAATCATAATATGTGATTTTAGGTAGACTTTTCTGTCCTGCCAGCCAATTCCCAAATAACCACACAGATAGTTATTAATTATAAATGCTCAGCCAATAGCTTAGGTCCATTTTTTAGCTAGCTCTTATAACTTAAATCAACCCATTTCTATTAATTATGTGCTGCCCCAGGCTTGTTTACTTAATGTACATCCTGCTGTCATGGCATCTCCTCTGACTCCGCCCTTCTGCCCAGAGTCCTCTGTGTCTTGCTGTCCTGCCTATACCTCATGCCTAGCTACTGGCCGGTCATCTCTTTTACTGAACCAATCAGTAGACACCTTGGCAAAGACACATCTTCATAGTGTACAAAAAGATTATTCCACTGACATGTGGCTTTCTTCAGCTGCAGGGTAAAGAATGGTGTTAAAAAGGGCATATAACTGGGGATGAGGGAGGAGCCATAGTGGCTAGTTTGGACACTTAAAAGTTTCTACGGGAGGAGACAGTCAAGTTGGAAACAGAGAAAGGTATTTCAGAAGTAGGTCTAGTGGTACTCTTCCCAGTATGGATATTATGGAGCTAGAGAGGACACAAAGTGAAATGGAATCAAGGCAACGGGAACTTGAGGTGGCAGCTGGCCAGATAGCTTCTGCAGTCAAGAAACAATGATACATGCATGTACTTGGCTAGCTTCCTGCTTTTTATAAAGTTCAGCACCCAAGCCTAGGGAATGGTGCTGCCCACTTTTATGGTTGGCCTTTCCACCTCTGTTAAGCTAATCAAGAGAATTGTTCACAGGCTTGGTCAGAGCCTTGTCTCCTATGTAATCCCATCAAGCTGATAAAGTCTGAGGCACTTGAAAGCAACAAATTGCTTTAAAAGGAAAAAAAAAAATTGTAGACCAGGCTGTCATCAAATTCAAAATCCTCCTTTCTCATTCTCCTGAGTGTTGGGATCACACTGTGAGCCAACATGCCTGGTTAAAAAGTAAATTCTGCACCTAGAAAACATTCATATTGTGCATGTAACACCCAATCATTTCACTCTTTGGTGTAAGCGGCATCTCAGAAAGGCCCCTCCATACTTCCCAGCCCAGGGCAACCATAGGTTAGTTTTGCTTGTGATTCTGGATATTGTGGAGCCAGAGAGAACATTCAGTGAAGGGAGTCAAGGCAGACTCTGAGGACGCAGCTGGTCAAGGACTTTGAGGAGGCAACTGGTCACATGGCTTCTGCAGTCAAGAAATCACAGAATGTGTTTCCTGTTGGATCCAGCCAACAAGTCACTGGGGTCACTAGGGGCAGGCTGAAGAAGATAGGAGGAGATAGGAAAGAAATCGAGAGGGACCCATGGTGCGAAACCACAAAGACACCGAGTTTATTTCTGAATGCACTTATATACATTTTCAAGCCAGAATTTAAACAAAGCACAGTACAAGCATTCAAACACTATCTTGAGAAAACCCTGTGTTGTCCTTGAATCAGGCACCTGGCAGCTTCACTGTGTGCCTTCTTCTAGCCCCAGCAGCAGGATACTAAATTCTTTTTCAGGGATTAATCAAACTAGTCCCAGACTGTCAAGGCTAAAGCAAGGAGCAAGCTGAACTCATTAGAACTCTAGAATAGTTGAATCACTGTGACTTTTACTCTGCAAGTCAGAAAAGACTCTTAGGTCAGTATGGAAAACTGAGTTACTTACTGTCTGGGCTCCACAGGTTCCCTTTTATGGCTGTCCCATTCACCTGCTATTACTTATGAGAGATTTGTTGTATCTGGGGAAAGTGGTTTGTAGATGGTGCAAGTGCAATATTTAATCATGTTTCTGTGGAGTGATGTCTCACTGTTCTACTGGGAAGACACACCATGACCAAGGCAACTTGTAAAAGAAAGCATTTAATTGAGGGATTGCTTATGGATTCAGAGGGTGAATCTATGACCATCACCATGGGGAACATGGCAGCATGCAGGCACAAGCTGAAAGCCTACATCTCATCTACAAGCATGAGGCAGAGAGAGCTGCCTGGGAATAGTGTGACCAATGACACACCTCCTCCAAAAAGCCACACCTAATTCTTCCTAAACAGTTCCACTAACTGGGAACCAAGCACTCAAATATATGACCTGTGGGTCGGGAGGAGATTTTGTTCAGGCCTTCACAAATGATGCCATAATTTATGCGTTTCTCTATTTCCCATTTGTGTTATTGCAACTGGTGTTTTGGAGAGCATGTGAATGTGTTCCTACGGGGTGTGCACCCATGAAACATGGGAGGGTCAGAGTGGAGCAGCTGAATTACAAGGCAAGGGTGTGTTTAATAAGTTCTGCCAGGGAGTTCTCCAGTGTGGCTGTGTCATGTGTATCTCAAGTCCACAGTGTGCAAGAGTCCCGGCTGTTCAGCTTGTCTGTCCTTTCCTTGCAGGGGGTAGGATAGAAGGCAGAGAATCCTGGGAACATGAGAAATGAGGGGAGTATTTCCCCCTGGAGTCTGGTGGAAGCCTCTTACCTACAGAATAATCCCAGCATAATTAACAGCTGTTTAAGACACTTATTCCGGGCTGGAGAGATGGCTCAGCAGTTAAGAGCACTGACTGTTCTTCCGGAGGACTTGAGTTCGATTCCCAGCATCCACATGGCAGCTAGCAACTGTCTGTAATTCCAAGATCTGACACCCTTGCACAGTTATACATGCAGGCAAAATACCAGTTCACATTTTTTTTTAAAAAAGACCCTCATTCTGTCCCAGCTGTCAGCCTGCAGTTTTCTAGAGTTATCACCAGAAACCCTATATAGAGACAGGATACTGCTAAACCCTTAATGGCTCCTGGGTTTACTTTATCAGATTATGATTCCATCCAAGGCACTTTCAAAGCCTGTCATTTCTCTTATTAAAAGAGAGAGAAAAATAAAGAAATAAAAATAAAATAAGATTTGTTTACTTATTTATTTTGGTTTTTTGAGACAGGGTTTCTCTGTAAAAGTCCTGGATGTCCTGGAGCGCACGCACTCTGTAGACCAGGCTACAGAAATTTACCTACCATTCGCCTGAGTGCTGAAATAAAGGCATCCATCCATATCATATCGTACCCCCCCATTGTTATCTATCTTAACTAGCAGACACACTTGAGACTCAGAGTAAGTGAGGTCTCATTCAGTACTTGAGCTAGGATAGCAAAGGAACCCTCTGAACCTCTTTTGCCAGACCCAGAGCAGAGTCTTAACTGCTACCCTAGATTTCTGCTTGGACTCTTGGACTCTTTTGAGGAAGAAGGGGCAAGGCTTCCCTCTAAATCACTGGTTCTCAACCTTCCTAATGCTATGACCCTTTAATACAGTTCTTCATGTTGTGGTGACCCCCAGCCATAAAATTATTTTTGTTGTTATTTCATAACTGTCATTTTGCTACTGTTATCAGTAATAATGCAAATAGTTTAGGAGACAGAGGTTTGCCAAAGGGGAGTGTGACACACAAGTTGAGAACCATTGCCCTCAATGGTCGTCTCTAAACTTTTGTTCCTAATCTCATATAGCACTATCCAGAAAAAATGTATGGTGTTGGAATGATCCTGTTAGACCCTGTAGATTATGAGCTGTGTCTTGACTGGTCCCAGGAAGGCTTTGTTAAGATATGCTTTGAGAACTGGACAGATGGCTCAGTGACTAAGAGCACTTGCTGCTCTTGGAAAGGACCAGAGTTTAATTCCCAGCTCCCACCTAGTGGCTTACAACCATCTATAACACAAGTTCCAGGAGATGCCCTCTTCTGACCTCTGCAGGCACCAGGCACAAATGTGCACAGACATACACGCCAGCAAACACTCATACACATAAAAAGAATAAATCTCTTTTAAAAAATTAAAGGTTCTGGAGGGATGCCTCAATGGTTAAGAGTACTGGCTGTTCTTCCAGAGGATCCATGTTCAATTCCCAGCACCCACAGTGCAGCTCACAAGAGTCTGAAACTCCAGTTCCAAGGTGGTACCCTCATAGAGATAAATATGCAGACAAAACACATAAATTAAAAATAAAAAATTTTAAAAGATTTGTTTTGATCTCTGTAGGTTTACATAGCAGGGGTAACTCTGGTATGGTGATAACTGACATGTAGCAGCCTGTGACAACAATCTAAAACACAGGGCATGCTGTTGTAGAGCTGGCAGAGGTGAGAAGCCCCATTTCCAGATGCCTGTGGGATTATTCCTGTGTGGGGGCAAAGATTGCAGAGAGGGCTGATACTCTCTGAACTCCCTGGCTTCCTTGCTACTGGACCAAGTCCTTAAACCTGTGCCTGGTCCATTGGAGTGTGTCAAGGGACCTTTGACTCTCGTGACTGGCATTCCTTTTCTTACCTCAGTTCTGTGGGTTTTGATGAGAAGGCTTTTAAGCAGCCCTCGCCTCCATAGACCCAACCTTTTTTGCTCAGGCCTACGGCAGCCCCACAGGCCCTACTTCCCCTCTGACAGGTGTAGGAGGAGGCTTGGGGGTAAGAGATTTGCCCTCTGTTAAAACACACCTGCTTTTGAAGTTTTCTGGGGATTTTCCTGTCTGGGTGGCTGAGCCAGCACTGACCACTCCCAGAATACTTCACAGATGGGTCCAGCTTGCCAGGGTACACAGCTGGGCAGGCGTTCAGCTGGCTTGTGTGGCCTTGGCAGCTCTTTCCCGTGGTGACCCCCTTGAAGTGCAGTGCTTCCTTTGAAGTTCTGTCAGAGCTCAAAGGAAGTTCTTGGGGTAAAGACCCGGGTGGTAGAAGGACAAGCAATGGGGGTGGGATGGGGCCTGAAGGAACATGCACTTTCCTGGCAGCTCCCCAGCACCGTGGCATCCTACGAAGGGGTGGCTTACTGTTTCCCATTCTGGGTTTTTTGTTTGTTTGTTTATTTTGTACAAGAAGAAGGTAAACTGAGACTTTGAAAATGAGACCAACCATAGTAATAGAGGTCACCTGAAGGAAGCCCCTCATGAGCCCGGCAGATGCTCCCTCTGCTCCCTCACTCTCACATCTGCCCAGTGAGCCCTTTCCAAGATGAGGGCTGAGGTCTTCTTAAAAACAAATGATTGTGTGCATCCACCCATACACCCAGCAAACATTAGTTGGACACCTGTAGTGTACCAGGAATCCTGCTCTAGACCTGGAGAAGAATTTAGGATGGTGAGCCAGGTGGCAAGAAACCAGTGACCGCATGGAGGCAGGCTGCCAGTGACAGCAGACTAGTGAACAGCTTGCCAAGCAGAGAAGGCATGACCTGTGTAGAGGTCCAGGGCTGCAGGTGCTCATAGGCCTTACAGGTCCCAGGGGCATTGAGTTGAGATCAAGAGAGGTGAACCTGTGAACATCTGAGATGGAAGAAGGGGCATCTCTGCCCTTCCCACGTGGTATCTCCCCCCAAGTCCTGCTCCCATTTAGTCCTAGAAGCTGCTGGGTGGGGCCCATTGATTGCTGGAGGACTTTGGGCGGAGTGGACATCTGTAACCCTCCTGGATCCCCCCCAGCAGGCCTTTATTGGAGCCCATTTGTGGTTGGATCGGGCTCCCTGAGGAGAGCCATTCAGAGGCAGGCTGGGCACAGCAGGGGCTGCAGCACAAAGACCCTGGCGGCTGGGCAGGCCCTGGTGATGGCCCCCAAGGCATCTGCATGTGAAAGGCAATGAGCATTTACTGCATCCTGTGGAAAGCCACTAAAGCACATCTGCCAGGGCCAGTCCAGCCCAGACTGGCCTTTTTGGAGCCGGCGGAAGGAAGCAGGCTCTGTCTCAGCCCAGGGCAGGCTCATAAAGCAATTCCCACTCAGGATGGTGAGGCAGGCCCACAGCCCAGCCTTCCAGATGCCTCCTCTCGATCCTTAAGGTGAACAGAAATCTTGGAAACCCAAATGCCATACAGACAGTCTTGATGTAGCACCAAGTGATTGGCCCAGAGCAACTTTGAAATCTGGCTTAGTCCTCACCTCTTCTGGGACCTCCTCAGTGCTCAGCTGCTGTGACGCATCCAGTCATGAAGACACAGTTCCTAGGAGTAGCCATAATAATACAGACTGTAGCCTAGACCATGCTACTTCCTTTTGGTTCCACCTGTGGGCCAGCCTAGCCAGAGGGTCAGCTGGAGAAGGGTCCACCCAGGCCTTGGGCAAGGAGTCTCTACTCTGACTTTGAGCAAGGTTGTTGGTGATGATTGAGCTCTTTCTTGTCCAGAGATGAGCCATGATGGGGGAGGGTATGGGCCAGAAAAGCACGCTCTTTATCCTGAGTTCTGGGTTTTCTGTTTTGTAATGTCAACACTTGAAGTTTCATAACATAGGTGACTTCCTTCTGTAAATGTTCCTGCCAGTATTTGATTCAGAGAAAGGCCTCTGTCATCAGCTCTGTCACCATAACTGCCTCAGACTGACCCCGTGGGTCTTCCAGCCCTTTGCTTTTGCATTCCCCAAAAAGCGCAGAGGATTTGTGACCCAGCCTTTTTCTCTCTTGCCTGATCTTTGCAGTCCCCAGGGCAGCTGCCCATGATACTGCACTGCCTTTGCTTGTCTCCTAACTCAATTCAAAGAGTGAGATTTTAACTCTTAATCGCCCTCAGAACAATGGGGTCGGGATGGGGGGTAGGGTGAGACAGGGTTTCTCTATGTAGCTATGGCTGTTGTAGAACTCTGTAGACCAGGCTGGCCTTGGATGCAGAGATCTCCTGTCTCTGCTGGGATTAAAGGCATGAGCCATGAGCCGCCCCCCACCCCCACCCCCACCCCCACCCCTGGCTTACCCTCAGAGCAATTTTTAAAAATTGCAGTTAGTTATTTGTGTATGTGTGCACACACACACTCATGCTATGATCCTTATGCAGATGTGAGATAGTAACTTGGCAGGAGTCAGTTCTCTTTCCACTATGTGGGTCCTAGGGATCAAATTCAGGTGACTAGTCTTGGTGGCAAACTTCTTTCTGTCTGAGCCTTTTCCTTATTTGGCTATTTTTGAGATGCAGGTTTTTCTGTGTTGCTCAGAACATAGGGAGACTGGAAACTGCTCAAGAGTATTGCCCTGTTTCTGTCTCTGTAGAACAGAGAAGAGTATTGCCCTGTTTCTGTCTCTGTAGAACAGTGATTCTCAACCTTCCTAATGCTGCAACCCTTTAATACAGTTCCTCATGCTGTGCTGACCCCCAACCAGAAAAATGATTTTGTTGCTACTTCATAACTGTAATTTTGCTACTATTACAAATGCAATATAAATATCTAATATGCAACACCAAGGGGGTTGTGACCCACAGATTGAGAATCATTGCCCTAGAGGCTGGAATTTTCTAGGTGTTTATCACTGCACCAGACTTTTATGCCATCTTTTAAAAGGCAAAATAGGCCAAGCAGTGGTGGTACATGCCTTTAATCCCAGCACTCGGGTGGCAGAAGCAGGTGGATCTCTGTGAGTTTGAGGCCAGCCTTGCCTTCAGAGTGAGTTCTAGGACAGCCAGGGCTACACAGAAAAAAGAAAAAAAAATAGCAAAAACACAACAACTCCCATCTGGGCTGGTGTCATAGTTGATTCATGAACTTGAAATTGGTGGAGGGAGGCCAAGAATCTTAGGTGAATACGAGAGGCTGGAGTAAGGTGGCCAGGTCAAGGCCTACCTAGATAGAGGTCAAGGCAGCCAGTGTGGGTGTTCTGAAGCAGGGTTGCTGCTTCCCCGTCAGTTCAGTGTGGTAACAGTAATCTGTGATGCTCACTTATGAAGCCATGGCCCCCAGAGTGGATGGAGAAGTTCTCAGGCACTGTTCAGGGTTATAAGTGGGGTAGGGTGGCTTCTCATACCCTTGGGGACAGGAAAGATGTCATCTAATTTACAGAGGAAGAGTCTGAGAGAGATGGTGAGAAAGAATGGGGCCTAGTGGCCACACCCAGCAGGTGCCACATTTTACCTGTCACCAAGGAAGTGAGTGTCAGAACCAGGGGGTGAGAGCCTGGGTGTTTCTAATCCCAGCTCTGCCCCACAGCTGGCATATGGGTTTAGGCCAGGTACTTTAGACTTTCTGTGCTTCTGTTTTGTGTCTGTAATGACCTGCATAGTGAGGCATAAGAATCAGGTGACGGATTTTCATTCTCTGTCGTCAGAGTTTGACTTAGTCGTAGGCCCTCCAGGAATGCTGAAGAATGTGGGATGAGGCATCACTTCCTTGAAGAGCAGCATCTTTTAGTTACATAACTTGGTTCCTATTCAGCATTAAAGCATTCTGTTCTGCCCAAGGCCACCATGGAAGGACCACTGTCCTGGCTTTGCCCTGGTAGATCTCTCAGCATCCTTCCATAGGTCCCCATCTGTGAATGGGACTAGCATCTCTCAGATTGCCAAGGGATGCAGTGTGACATGTGGGTAAAACCAGTTACCAGGTGCTGCTAGGAGTTGTCAAAGGTGTGTCTCTCTGTTCTGGTGCCTCCAGGACACCTATCAAGTCTTGAGGCTTCTCCTCCCCTAGTAGAACTCTTCCTCCAGGTGCCCTGGGCATCACACTCTGGGCTCCTCCCCCGGTCCTGCTTCATTGAAATCTTGCCTTCCCATTGGACAGAACCTGAAAGGCTGAGATGCCCAACACCAGCACAGGTCACCTTATCATCATCACTGTCACTTATTACTGACTATTTGCAAATTTGCCAGATACTTCCCATGTGTCTCTTTAAATATAGAATCAACAGCCTTATCTGGTAGCTGCTGTGAATGCTTCGCTGAGGTGCCTGGGGTTTGGCAACAACCTGCAGAACACATAGGGAAGTGTATCTACCTTCTGAACCCAGCTTTCACCGTGTCCTTGGGATGCTTGGCACTGGACAGTCTGGCCTGTTCAAGGCCACCAGTGCTTGAGGATGATTGCCTGCCAGCTGATTTTGCAGGGCTGGAGAGCGGGATTTATGTCCAGGGATATCCCCAGCATGCTTCATATGCCTCAGTGTTCCCTCTCTGTGACCCACTTAGGTCAGGGTGACCAGGGTTCCATTTCTGGTTGCTGAGTCTCATGCACTTGACTCAGGTGTTCGTCAATTACTGGGAAATCGATGCTCTGGCCTTGGCACGTTCCTGTGATCTCAACTCAAGCACGTCATAGAGAACACAATGGTTAGATGTTCTGAGGGCAGCTAAGGTGGGCATCAATGCAGGGAAGGCGTGGTGTGTGTTTTGTAAGGGCCTTGGCTAGGGTCCTGCTCAAGTCACATGACCTCCCTGAATGCATTTGGCCTATTGGCCTTTACCAAGAGGAGCCGTTGCCTGACCACTGCACTGCTGCTCTGCTCTCTGCCCAGAGTTTGGACTCTGACCACACATGTGTTACTGTGCAGCAGTGTCCACTGGAGCTGGGGGAGGCCTGGGCAGGCCAGCAGATGGCCGTCTGCAAAGTGGGAAAAAGAATAAGGAAGTGTAGTAGGTCCAGCAAGCTTTTGGCAGGGCTGTGTCTGGAGCTATTCCGGCTCTTCTGCCAATGTCAGTGAGTGAGGAGTTCATAGAGATCATGTCTCCTCTGCGCCAGTTTTGATGGTGTCTCCAGCATGCAGCACTAAAGAGCCTTTTGTTGTTGGTTTTTTTTAAAATGTTTATTTATTATGTATGCAATGTACAGAAGAGGACGTCAGATCTCATTATAGATGGTTTGCAAGCCACCATGTGGTTGTTGGGAATTGAACTGAGGACCTCTGGAAGAACAGTCAGCACTCTTAACCTCTGAGCCATCTCTCCAGCCCTAAAGAGCCTTTTGAGTGAGCCCTGAGATGGGGTGCCTTCTAACCCCAGTTTAGGAGGAGACAAGATCAGGAGTTCAGGCTCACCCTTAGCTACACATTGAGTTTAAAGCCCACCTGGGCTCCTTGGGGCCCTGTTTATCAACAAACAAACACAGAAGAATGAAAAGTGTTTCAGGAGCCAGACATGGTAGTGCATGCCCATGATTCCAGCACTAGGGATGCTGAAGCAGGAAGATTTTTTTTTTCTTTTTAATTTAAGTTAAGGCCATCCTGGCCCACTCTGTCTCAAGAAACCAAAACCAAAACCCCCTAACTGTTCTGGTACTGTCTGGCTTCTGAGGACTTTGAGGATCTGCTTGTATTTCATTTTCAAACAACCCTGGAGGTACTATTAACATATTTTCCCTTGGTTTATATCACATGCTAGCTGGACAGGATCTAGAAATACCTTGAAGACAAATCTCTTGGCATGTCTAGAAGGGATTTTCTAAATTGAGTAATGGGGATGGAAAGTCATGTGGGTGACAGCATTCAATGTGTGGGGTCCCAGGCTGAATAAAAAGGAGACAGCTAGCTGAGCAGCAGAGATCATCTTTCTGCTTCCCGACTGACGACCATTGTGATCAGTTCCCTTCTGGCACCCTGTCGTCCCCACCCTGATGGACTTATCCTTAACCTGTGGGCCAGAGTAAACCTTTTCGCTCTCAAGTTGCTTTTCCCAGGCATTTTGTCACATCAACAGAAAAGTGATGGACTGATATATTCCTCTAGGAAACCAGACCTTGTATCTCGCTGGCCTTCTTCCCTTTTCAGTAGTGCATGGGACCCGCCTTCCCACCCTAGGTGAGGTCTGAGTGGAGTGGCTGGTTAGTGCAGTGACAGACAGATCAAGGGGAAGGCCTTCCCAGTCTCTGCCCTGTGAGCTTCTCTGCTACCACGTGGGCCTTAGATTCAATTTGGAATTTGGGTCTTTTAGGTCACTCCCAGTAAAGCATCAGCAGTGCTAGATTTGGGGACCATGTCAGATTCATTTTGGGTAGCAATCTAGAAGGCTTCCCAATCACCTCTGTGCAGGCATGCACTGGTTACTTCCTGCCCATCTTGGACCCCAGTGAGCCTTTGAACTGCCATTTCCCAACTTTGAGACTATTTCATGAACATTTCACCTATAAACACATGTTTTAGACTCTTTGATGGCTCTGTTCCCTAGGATCTCCATACATCTCTTCAGGAGCTTCTTGTAGTCTCTGTGACCTACAGAAGGAGGAAGGAGGTCTTGGTAACATACAAAGCTAACGGAAGGGTCAATAGGGTAAGATCAAGCTTTTGGAGGAAGGACCATGTGGACCTGGCCTTGGGGGAGGATAGGATTCATTTCCAAGGGATGATGAAGGCAAAGACATAGACTTCCAGGCAGATAAAGGCACAAAAGCCGGGGCCTGAAGGAGAAGAAGAACCCATCGGGAGTGACTCAGACTGTTCTTTCCCTGCCAAGCTCCTGGCTCTGCCCATTCTCCTTTCCTGGTCCCTCTGAGAGGACCTCCTTACTGTCCAGCTTCTCAGCCTTGACAAGCCTCTGAGCTATCCCAAGGTCACTCAGGATGTCCAATAATTGTCCTAACACTTTACCTGCCACGGAACAGTAATGAGAGGGTTTTCATTATTTTCGGGTGAGTGCTCCTGGCAGATGCCCGACAGCCAGCAGATGTGTAAAGTCCGAGGTGATTTGTAAGGGACCAGCTCATCTGATGCACAGTAATTGCACAGGGTGATGTTGTCACTCAGAGGAGCATCCTGGCCTTCTGGGATGAGGTTAAGTTCAGTTCAAAGAGCCAACTGGGTCACAGGAAGTGGGACTCCTTGTGTGTATGGCAGGGGTGTCAATGGCTAAGACCCTGGCCACAATCTCAGTGGGATCTTCAGGCCAGCCAGGGGCATTCCCCTCCAAGGCTTTTGGGGGTTGGGGTGGACATGCATCCATTGTCCTTCATCGGGGACTCTGCAGCTCTCTGGAAGCTGTATCTTCTTGGCCTTTCCTCATGATCTGGAATCTGTATTCTAGGCCTCCCAAGGCCAGACCTATAGCCTATGGCAGCGGTGCTCACAGAGATGTAGATGTGATTCCTCTGCCTGGGTCACTGTCACAAACATCACCGAGTTGCTGCTTATACTGTATACATTTTTTACACCCAGTGCTGGAGATACTGGATGTCCATGATCAAAGTGCTTACATGGTTGGGTTGTGGTGACAGCAATTTTGCTGTGTGTTCACACAATCTCTTTGCTGTGTATGCACCAAGAGAGATGGGAGAACAAGGAAGAGAAGGGAGATGGCATGTACTAGGCCTCTCAGGGTTGTTTGTTTGTTTGTTTGTTTGTTTGGGGGATAGGTTCTCCTTAGGTATCTCAGCCAGGCCTGAAATTTGCCTTGTGGACTATGGTCTCAAACTTGCAATGTTCTTCCTGCTTCTGCCTTCAGTGCTATAGTTACAAGGTATGACACCCTACCCAGCCTGTGGGGTCTCTGAGGATATCAGTCCTATCATATGAGGACCCTTATCTTATGATTCTACTTAATCATAATTTGCTGCTCATAGGCCTTGTCTTCAAGTATAGACACACTGGGGGTTAGGGCTTCAGTGTAGAGATTTGGTGAGGCATAGTTCAGTCCACAACTAAGGCCATCCAGGCCTTCACATGGGTGTGTGGCTTCTTACCTATCTCAATTTCAACCCAGCTACACTCTTAAGCCAGGCCCTCACATCTCACCCCTCCCTAGAGTAGAATGCCTGAGAGCAGAGCTAAGACTGCTAAGGCCTGGGACTGCTGGGTCCTGCCCAGGGCATAGTGTTACATTTGAAAGTCCTGTGGATTTTGCCCTCTGTACAAGGGCCTGCACATACCTTCATAGATAGCTGAGGGCCCCATAGGCTTTGTGCTCACAGGCTGGATGACCTGGGTCGGGCTTCTTGTAGGAGATCTCCCTTCTTGTCTCCTGAGTGGGGAATAAGTTTACTCAGTTAGCTGGTACATAAGAAGGGCTGCCTGTAAGGAGGACCTTCCCTGGGGGTGTCAAGTTCAGGCCATGGATACTCAGCACAGTGACAGTGATTCTCCAGAGCCAAGACTCCATGAAAACACATATTGGTGTCTTATTAGCTTTAAACTTTTAAAATTCATTTTTAATTTTGTGTTCATGGGTATCTGTGCACCATGTATATAGAGACAGAGACAAAAGACAAAAACAAAAACACCCTGTTATGCACCACTCACTAATTACTTTTAAAATATAGACCATTCAGGACAGTTACAAGATAGCTTCATGTCATATCATTATCAAAATTTCCAAATAGACTTGCCCAATATTCTAAAAATAGTTATAAATGTTTATAGTCAGTCCATTAAGACCTAACCCCTATTTTAGTTTTTTCAAAACCCCATGTGCAGTGCTTTCAGAAGCTAGAAGAGGCTGTTCGATCCCCTGGAACTGAAGTTACAGACAGTTGTGAGCTGCCACGGGGGTGCTAGGAACCAAACTTCCTTCTCTACATCTTAGCCATTGACCCATCTCTCCAGCTGACACCCTACTATTTTAATAGTAATAGTGGCTAATATAATTATTTCTAATGACTTTAAATGAAGAGACTTCATGGGGCTGGCCCCTGGTGGTCATAGGGCCTGTGGTAAAGCATCAGAAGGGGGCATGGTTGGTGGCACAAAGGGACAGAATCCAGAGGGAAAGTTCTGCAAACACAGTTTCAACCACCTTGTCTCTGGGCAGATAAACTAGGGACTAGAAAGCACTGATTTCTCACAAACTCATGTTGATCTTTCAAAGGAGACAACAAGCCACTCCCTCCCAGCCTCATCAGAAGTTGTGTTCTGAGTGACAGATGTGAGGCTCTGCCATCTCACTGTCACACCGATTGCTCACTGTTCTGAGAAGGTCACATCATCATTCATTAGCAGTAATTAGTCCCTTGAGACCCCAGCACTTCTTCACTCAACTGCTCCATTAACTTGGGTGTGAATCACACATTCCAGGCACCAATCAGTGAAGACCCATCCATAATACACGAGGCGATGCTATTAGTTACAATATATTAACTGCTTAATTTAAAAATAAAAAAGCCATCTTTATGAAGGGCAATTAAGCACTGAGTGTAATTGGTCATTCATAAACCTCTGATTAGGAAAGACAAATAATAAGAAAGGGATGAGCCACCTAGGCTGTGGGAGATGTGCTCTGTGCACCGGTAGATCTACAGATGTCTTCATAAGTGGTACCTGGTAGCCCCAGATCCGGCCGGTTTCTGAAGCTCCCCTGCTTCTGTGGGCACCTTGGATCCACAGGGTCACAGCCTAAGGGGAGTTGCAGTAAAGATGTTTTAGGCTAGTGATGTATTCTTGAGGTCTCAGCTCTAGGTTGCTTCTTAGTAAGGCCTCTCCAACCTTCCCATCCAGATAGCCATTGCCCCTTCACCCCATTTGTGTGTCTTTCATAGTCCCTCTCCTCCACGTGTACATTGCCTATGGCCCTCCCTGTTCACCGCCAACCAGCCTTCATGCTACCCGAGAACTGTGTCCAGGAAGGCCCAACCTGCAGTCACACACAGGCTCCAGTACCAAGTGCACACTGATTATTTGTAGATAGGGCGAATGTTATCTCGCTGGAGGTTTCTTTGAGGCATCCTCTTTGTGGCTTTGTATCCAAAGAACTCACCCATATGTTATCAGGCTGCTCTGAAGGAGGCGGTGACAGTGCTGTTGGTTTTTAGTGTATTTCAATTTATGGAACCTTGATTCTGGGTTTATGCAGGCTGGGGTTCCCGCTTCCATACCCAGAACTGTCATGTTCCTGATGCCTGTTTCGGACAGGCCTGTTCATTGACTTTAATGAAAAGACAAACCTCAGCCTGGTACCAGTGGCACATACCCTGTTGGAGAAGTGTGTATCCAGAGTTAGTAACTCATGGACATGGCAGGGTGTGTGTGTGTTGGGGGGGAAGGGGGAAGTACTAAAGGAGAATGGAGAATGTAGGCGCTGTGGAATGAGGTGGAGAAACAGCTGGGGGCATTCTAAGCTGGCTTACAGCTAGGCCAGGTGATAGGGAATTGATGGGTGGTCTGGAGTGGGGGCTGACATGTCCCATGTCGGGGTGGGGTGAAGTGTTCCAGGCAGGAGTGGGGTGGGAAGTCCTCGGGAGTTAAGCTGGTTCACATCATGTGAGGTTAGACAGGAAGTTTGGGGATGTGGTCTGCCAGCATCTTCCTTGTCAAGAAGTGGTCTGTTCCATCTATGAAATCCTCTCCTCAACACATCTGTGACTGTCTGGGCCACGTCAGGGACTTGTTGCACTTTGCCTGCGCATGACTACTTAACCAATTGCTCTTGCAGAAGCCCCTCTCTGGGCCTCTTCTGAGGAGGCCACACTCCTCTGTGCTGAGCACACTCACACTTGTGTTTTTGTGCCCTAGACTGAAGAGATCCCCGTTGAAGGTGAGATTCTGCACCAATGAGTCCCAGAAGTCCCGGAGAGAGCTGGTGGGGTTGCTTCAGCGGCTGGGATTTGATATCTCAGAAGAAGAGGTGACTGCCCCGGCACCAGCCACCTGCCAAATCCTGAAGGAGCGAGGTCTGCGGCCACACCTGCTCGTCCATGATGGTAGGCCTGCCTTTTGTGGTGGAGGCTGGGAAGAAGGCTTCCTCTGGGCCAAACCATGAGAAACACATGCAGGTGAAGCCTGACTTCTTCCATGACACTCGTGAGTCTTCAGGATACAGAACTCATGAGGCTTCCTGCTGGGGGGTAGGGGAGAGGTAAGACCAGGCCCCAACTGCTCCCCTCTAACTCCCAGCCTCGAGGTCAGCTTGAATGGTCCTGGGAGTAAAGCCTGAGGCAGTGTTCCTTGATCTAGGCAAGAGGTCAGGAATTTACCCAAGAGGTAAGATATTGAGAGAGAAGAGAGGAAAAGAAGTGGAGGAGATGGACATGAAACTATGAAAATCAAGAGTGCAGTCCATAGCTTTCCAGTACCTGCCACCCATCGCCTGTCTGCCCCAGTGATACCCAGCACTGCTCTTCAGTGCTGTTTGCAAAGGACTGTCAGAGCAAGGTTTGCATCCAGATGATTTTGGTCTGCACCACCAGAGCTTCTTGAGCATCTAATAGGGAGCTTTTGTGGAGCAAAGCACAGGGAACCCTATTCTCCAGCGGCGACTATTTAAAAAAACAGGGTTCAAGTCATTCAGAATGCTTTTGTGTGTGTGTGTGTGTGTGTGTGTGTGTGTGTCCCTGTTTTCATTTTGACAAACCTATAGGCAGAGGCAGAGTCCTCTTCTGAAGTGGAAAGTCCTCCCTGGAAGGCTGGAGGGTGGAATCCACTGCCCGGGCACCAGTTAAAGGCATCATGCTCAGCCTTTAACCTCCCTTCGATGCAGTTAGGAACCCTGCCAATGTGTGTAGAAATCCCATCTCCTGTTCCTCGGGAAAAGGGTTGCTAGGCATGAAAGAGAAGCTGGGCGGGGGTGGGGGTGGGGGCTGAATAAAGCATTGGTTCGAAGGTGGTGCTGACATGACGGGTGTGAGGGGGTGTGGGGTGGTGTGTGTGAGAGAATGGCTGTTCTTCCTCTGCTCTTGTGTCTGTGTTTTTAGTTTATGTACCTGTTTTCCAGGCTCAGACTTTTTCTAGGTTTTATTGTCGATGTTCCTCACCCAATGCTGTATTATTAAAATCTTCAGACATATAGCAGACCTCAAGACCTTTCCCTTGGCGGGACTCTGGAGATGACTCAGCCAATAAGTACCTGCCCCACAAACAGTAAGACTTGAGTTTGATCCCCAGCAGCCATGTGGAAAGCTAAGCATAGCAGTGTACCCCTATAATCCAAGCACCAAGGAAGTGAGGATGAGAATCTTGGGGGCTCGTTAGCCAAATTAGTGAGCCCCAGGTTCAGTGAGAGACTGGGTGGGGAGCCATTGAGGAAGGCACAGTATTGCCCTAACCTTCCTTGTCTCCCCCAATTTACTTAGAATAGTTTACAGGCCTCCCAGAACCCCACATCTCTAGAGACCTCCATTATTATCACCCTGAAGTCTCCTGCATACCTTCCAGTCTGTTCCTACCCTTACCCTTTAGTGACAGTAGTTATTATTATTGATTTTCCAAGACAAGGTGTCTCTGTGTAATCCTGGCTGTCCTGGAACTTGATCTGTAGACCAGATTGGCCTTGAACTCAGAGATCCAGGTGCCTCTGCCTCCTGAGTGCTGGGACTAAAGGCATTATATTATTTTTATATTTTTTTATCGTAAATAAATGTACCTACTTAGAATTATATATTAGTAGAATTGTACAATGTATATTTGATCCAGGGACTCCAGAGGCCACCCTAGGACTTAGTTCATTCCCTGGATGTGCTCAGAGAGACATTGCCTTCACCATTAAAGCTGGGTACAGTGAAAGATCCCAGCTCAGCTAAATGAGAGAGGAGCTGTAGGAGGCGAAGGGCGGGAGAAGCCAGGCATGAAGTCCCAGTTGCCCCTGCACTGCATGTGCTTGGTTGTCTCAGCAGTGATGTGTGACATGGCAGGTTAGCAACAGAGAAGTTCATCAGAGCTTTGCTGCCTACACTTTTTTGAGAAGGGCTGGTCACCCAAGCACACTGTCCTCATGCAAATCACTTTAGGGACTCAACATCTATTTACATATATCACTCAAGATCAGACTGAGCCAGTATGACCCAGGTCTTCCGGTGTGAAACCCTCCTATCAGACAGGATTTTGTAGGGGCCCAAGGATTCTCTCTAGAGCTGTTACAGGGGCCAGTCTTAAAGACAGGCCATTGTCTGGAGTGTACGGACTCGAGCAAGCCAGGCCTGCTGAGCTGGCCTTGTTTTTTGTGTAAAGCTTTCCTCACCAGCCTAGAGATCATCACTTGCACGGCCATGTTCTTATTCTTTGCCATACCACACTATATTTATGTCTGCGTGTTTCCCAGCTTCAGGATGTTCTGAAATACATATTCTGCCAGGCAGACCTAGCTGAGAGAAGATGTCCTCCGTTAGGAGTTGGGAGTGGGTCACATTCTGGGCTTGAGGGCTGTCTCTCTTGTCATCCCAGGGGTCCGCTCAGAATTTGATGACATTGACAAGTCCAACCCAAACTGTGTCGTGATTGCGGATGCTGGCGAAAGCTTTTCCTATGAGAACATGAACAGAGCCTTCCGGGTGCTGATGGAGCTGGAAAACCCTGTGCTCATATCTCTGGGAAAGGGGTGAGTCGGCAGCAGGGGATGGTGCTGGGCAGCTCTGCTGATGCTTTGTGGGATTAAGTAGAGACAGATGCAGACAGGGTGTGGGAGTGAGCACAGGGGGCCTCTTCTCCCTCCCCTGCTTTTTCTCTTTTCCTGCTTTCTCATTCTCTTCTTTCTTCCCCTTAATAACTGTTCCAGAGCTGTTTGACCACATTTCTGTAGGAATCTTGGTCCAGGTAGAGGCCCTGAGGAGATCTCAAAGGCCAGGTGTTGTCTATCCTAAGTTTATAGTAAAGGGAGAAAAGGTCCCTTAGCACAGGACATAGCACAAGATGTTTAGAAATGGTCCCGAGGGGCTGGAGAGATGGCTCAGCAGTTAAGAGCACTGACTGTTCTTCCAGAGGACCTGAGTTCAATTCCCAGCAAAACCACATGGTGGCTCACAACCATCTATGATGAGATCTGGTACCGTCTTCTGTACACTGTATACAAAGCAAATAAATAAATATTTTTTTAAAAGATATGGTCTCTAGGGCTATTTCATGTATTAGTGGATAGACTTGGGATCTAGGAGAATGCTTTGGTCTGGGTGCCGAGTGCTGGGTGCTGTCTCTAGAGATGGAATCTGGCTGGGCTTTTATCACGCCTCAACACCATCCTAGTCAGTTTCTACCACTCCAACAAATACCCAAGGTAAACAGGTTACAGGAAGGCCAAGTATCTGCTTCATGGTTTCAGAGGCTTGCTGTGGGCCTCTGGTGAGGGTGGACATCATGGGGGAAGTGTCCAGCTTATCTCCCTGGAGGCTGGGAAGCAGAGAGAGAAAGAGGAAGAGTCCCATTCCCCTCCAGACTCCATTCTCGAAGGTTTACCTCCCTTTTTTGCTAGACCCCTCCTTCTTTTTAAAAAAGAATTTATCACTTTTATTTTATGTGTATGGGTGTTTTGCCTACATGCATGTCTGCACACCATATATGATATAGTACTGGTGGAGGCCAGAAGAAAAGTCAGATCCCCTGGAAATGGATTTACAGATGATTGTTAGCAGGCATTTGGGTACTGGGGATTGAACCCAGGTCCTTTGGAAAAGCAACCAGTGCTCTTAACCACTGAGTTATCATCAGTGAGTTAAGGGTGAGTCTTCCCTCTTCAGTTAAACCTCTCTACAAATACCCTCACAGATCCGTCCAGAAGTGTGTATCTTAGGTAACGCTCAATCCAGCCATGTTCACAGCATCGGATGAGTGCATGCATCTGAAGACATGCTGGTGTTTGTTCTATAAATGCCTTTGATTTTCTTCTTAGGCTCTGTGATTTCTTTTAAAAAAAAAAAAAAAAAAAAAAAAAAACTTCTTTATTTATTTAATTATTTGCCTTGGTGTTTGCCTGGAACTGGAACTACAGACAGTTGTTAGCTGCCATGTGGGTGCTGGGAATCGAATCCGGGTCCTCTGGAAGAGCAGACGGTGCTCTTAACCGCTGAGCCATCTCTCCAGCCCCGGCTCTGTGATTTCTAAGTTTTCTTCCATAAGCATCTCTGTGGTAAGGGAAGATGGTAGCTGGGTTGAGGATACAGCTCAGTGGTCCAGCCTGACCTAGCACGTTCAAGGCCTTGAGTTGGCTGTGGGGGCACATGCCTGTAATTCCAGAGGTGGTGAGATAGAGGCAGGGAACTCAGAAGTTAAAGACCAATCTCAACTCTATAGAACATAACCAGCTTCAGGCCAGCCTGGGCATTGCCAGACCTCGTCCCAAAAACACAAAACAGATTGGAAAGATGGCTCAGCAGTTCAGAGCATCTGTGGTCACAGAGGACTTGGGGTTGGTTCCTAGCACTCACATGGTGGCTTACAACTGTCAGTAACTCCACTGCCAAGAAATCTAACTCCATTTTCTGGCCTCCATGGGTAGCAGGCATGTATGTGTTATAGCTACATACATATGGGCAAAGCACGCACACATATAAAATTAAAGAACAAAAGAAAGTAGTTAAGGCACCAGGGAGGAAAGGGTAAAGGAAGAGGATAAGTACACAGTGCTTTCTTTTAAAGAAAAAGTTGGTGCTGGGGTTTGCATCCTGACTGTCCCCCAGAGGCCCATGAGCTCAATGCTTAGTCCACAGCTGATGGCAGTGCTGAGAGGTGGAAGATCCTTAAGGAGATGGGAAGGCCTAGGCTGGAGAGATGGCTTAGTGGTTAAGAGCACTGGCTGCTCTGCAGAGGACCCGGGTTCAATTCCCAGCAACCACATGGCAGCTCACACCTGCCTATAACTTCAGTTCCAGGTCTTCTGACACCCTTACACAGACATGCATGTAAGCAAAACATGAATGATATAACATAAAAATAAATTGTATAAAAAATAGACTCGGGGCTGGAGAGATGGCTCAGTGGTTAAGAGCACCGTCTGCTCTTCTAGAGGACCCGGGTTCGATTCCCAGCACCCACATGGCAGCTAACAACTGTCTGTAGTTCCAGTTCCAGGCAAACACCAAGGCAAATAAATAAATAAATAATAAATAAATAAAGTTAAAAAAAAAAAAAAAACGGGGCTGGAGAGATGGCTCAGCAGTTAAGAGCACTATCTGCTCTTCCAGAGGACCCGGGTTCGATTCCCAGCACCCACATGGCAGCTAACAACTGTCTGTAGTTCCAGTTCCAGGCAAACACCAAGGCAAATAAATAAATAAATAAAGTTTAAAAAAAAAAAAATAGACTCACCTAGCATCCCATGGACTAGTGTCCCGGAGAAAAGGAAAAAGGGGGGAGGAGGTGCCAACTCCACACCAGCCTCCACTTCCCTCTGCTCCCTAATTGTGGATGCAGTGTGAGCCAGCTGCTTCATGCTTTTCCTACCCTGGCTTCCCCACTGTGATGTTCTCTGCCCTTCAGACTGGGAACCAGCATTTCCTTCCCTCCTTGTTATGTATTTGGTCACAGCAACAAGAAAAGGGACCAGTGTAGGAGTCGGGCTTGACCTTGTTTGTCACCTGTGGGTTTTTTTTCTTTTTTTCTTTTGTGTGTGTGTGTGTGTGTGTGTGTGTGTGTGTGTGTGTGTGTGTACACTTTGCATGTGCATGGGTATGTATATGGAGGCTCAAGATTGTTGTCAGGAATAGCACCCTCTATCCATCTTCCATCTTATGCAGTGAGGCACCTTCTCACAGTCAAACACAGATCAGAGGTATGGTCCAGCTTGTTGTGGGGTCTCTGCCTCCGAAGGCTGGAATTACATTCAGGCCACTATGTCCTCCAGGCATTTATATAAGCTGGGGATCTCACCTCCAGTTCTCACACATGCACTGCAGAGGTTTTCACCACAGAGCCATCTCCTCAGCCCCCTGTTCCCTGTTTCTTACAATCATCAAACAGCAGCTTGTGAATGATTTGGTACACAGGGACCAAATGTCTCTATGACACAGTTATCTGCCTTGTGATTGTCCTGGGGTTGTGTTCAGCGATCCCAAGTGTTGAAGAGTGAGGTTGTTTCTTATTGTCTGCGACAGTAAGCTATGGTTGGATGTCAAAGGTCACATCAGACAATGTCCTCAGAGATTACTAAAGGAAGATTTTTAAGGGTTTTTTTTTCTTTCTTTTTATTTATTTATTTTGATGACCTATACTCTCAGTAATCCTCCTGTTTCAGCCTTCCAAGTGCTGTATACATATATAAGTGCATATGTATATATTACATGTGTGAGCCACCAGGTTTGGCTCATTTTGAATTTCCTGAGATACATGCTGCCCAGTTCATTTCTAGAATGCTGTACATGCCCCATCTGGTCACAGAAACAGCATTACAAGTTCAGAATCTCACACTCTTGAGATTGCATGATGCTTTGAGGTTCCTGCCCAGCTTGGTAGGCAGCAGGACTTCCTACTGGAAGTTTTTCCATCCAATGCTTTGGTGACTGGGCCCTCGTGCCCATTGATCTAGGCACACTTGGCCAGCTTAACTCCCTGACCTGGGCCCTGCTTTTGGATGTTTGAGTTGGCAAACCTGCATCAGTAAATGTGCATGATGAAAAAGCAATATTCTGGGCCATTTATGTCAACACATTTTTCTTTGATGTAGTCCCATCAAGGCTAAAGGTTATTCCAGATATGAGTGATGGCTTGGGTAAGTACATTGGTGAAAAAATGAGAAGAGGAATCTCTTGCTCTTGCCTGGGTGATAACTTGAGTAGACTGAGCAGTAGCTGAGGGTTGATTTGATATGAGCGGGCCTCCAGCTCCCTAGATTTTGACTTGGATGAAGGGTGGCAGCTTCTCCAGGCAGCCCAAGGGCCCAGGAAGAGCTCCTGTCACCTACAGTCAAGGCTGGGGTGGCCTCCCTGAGGGTGCAAGGAGGCAGGATGTTCCTTTCCTTAGAAATGGAGTGATTTACATTTGGCATCTGTGTGGACCGAGAGAGGGAATTGCCTTTGTAATTTCCCCTGTCATGCCGCCATCAGAAAATTAAGCTGTTTACTCTGCAGACTATGGAGGTTAATGGCTCTTCTGGGAGAGGTCAAGTGGTCATTTTGCAGGGAGGCTGCACTGAGGAATCAGAAACGCAGGAGAACGAAGCATAAAATCAGATCTGACTGTTCCCTGTGTCCTGATTCTCCTGGTAGCCTCAGTGGCCCTCAGTGACTCCCAGTGTGCCACAAAGGAAGGAAAACTATATTCACTTGCTAGTGTAAATTAGAAGTCTGTTTGTTGGTCCTTTTAAAGGAAACAAACAGTAGTTTACAGCCAGCAGCTGGCTTCAAGGTGGATTTTTGTTTTCCTGAATGACTAAGAAATGCAGAAAAATTGTGAGATCTATAAAAAGCAACCCAGATTCAGTTTAAAAAAGAAAGTGAGCTGGGTGAGGTAGCACACACCTTTAACCCCAGCACTCAGGAGGCAGAGGCAGGCAGGTGGATCTCTGAGTTCCAGACCAGCCTGGTCTATAAAGTGAGTCTCAGAGCTGCTAGGACTGTCACATAGAGAAACCCTGTCTCAAAAACAAAAAGTAAGAAAGAAAATTGGGAGGGAGTCGCTGGGGATGTAGCTTATTTGGTAGAGTGATTGCCTGACATTCACGAAGCACTGGGTTTCATCCCCAGCACCATATAAACTGAGGTAGTGGGGCACACCTGTAATTCCAGCACTTGGGAGATGTAGGCAGAAGGACTTCTGTGAGTTAGAGGCCAGCCTGGGCTACAGAGAGAATGTAGCAGGACGCTGTCTCAAAAACAAGCCTCTGTTGAGGGAGGGAGAAGTAGAGATGGGATGAAAAGCTTTCATTTTAGCCAGGAAGTGGTGGCACATGCCTTAATCCTAGCATCCAGGCAGAGTCAGATGCAGGCAGATCTCTGAGTTTGATCTACAGAACAAGTTTCAGGATAGCGGGGGCTACACAGAAAAATTCTGTCTCAACTCCCCCCCCAAAGTCTTCATTTTGATTTTGATTTCTGAAAATCTATTTTCTCTGGCTCAGAAGGTCATGCTTTGGCTGTGTATTCCAGGTCACCTGATGAGTGGAAACACCCTGAAGTCACTTTAGAATAAACCTCCTGACCCAAGGCCAGCAGAGCTGTGTTCTGTGTCCCTAGGGGTGAGATTTCCAAGTGAGAAGGAGAGAGATCGCTCCCATCCATCCAGTCTCCCCTGTCTTCCAGCCTGGAAACCCCCAAAATACTCAGCTGCAAACAGTCGTGCCTGCTGTAAGAATTATTCACTGGCAAGTGATCATATAAAGGATTAATATTTACTAAGGGATTATGTAAACACTCACTGATACAAAACTGAACCGTAAGGCAATTCTTGGAGAATTGACTGTCCAGCATAGTGAAAAGTGCCTACCCTCTCCCTAGAAGGCAGGAAAAATAGGAAGGGCAGACAGCATGCAATGGGGTTCTCAGTGGGAGCTGGCCACACCCCATTCAGGGTCCTGAGACCCCCAAAGCTACACCTCTAGGTCGGGTTCCCTAGTAAAGCCTGCATCGCCACCACATGCACCTGTTACAGGTTTGTTTGCTTCCTGGTGAACATCTCCTGTGCTGTCAGGTCTGTCCCCACTTGCAATGCCTATCCCATTCTCCTCACCCGTTTCTTTGAGAGGACCCTGATAATCCTCTCCTGGGGGTCTTTCTCTGGCCACCCATTGGAACAAGGTGTAGTAGCCTTTGAGAGCCTCCTGAGGGCCCTGCCGAAGGAGGATGGCCCAACTGTGGCTGTGGATGTAGGCTGCGGTGGGTATCATCAGGTGGACCTCATCAGGTGATCCCAAAGTTCTCCCTGATCCTCACATCCCTTCCTTTCACTCATAGAGTAACCTGCTGCCCCTCAGGACAGGGCCTAAATGTCTCTTCTGGGGACGCCTCTGTCACCTATTCATACAGTTCACCATATTTGCACTTACAGTTTCTCTGTGGGTCTGTTACACTGGGAGTTCAGGGGTGCATGCCAGGTCTGGGCACGTCCCTGAATCCTTCAGAGTCCAGGACTGAGTAGGGTAAGGAACAACACAGCATTGCACCAGTGTCTCCCTCTGCTGGCCAAATTCTGTTTATCAGTTTTCAGTTCTTTGAAACTCTGGACCCTGGCTGGCTGGTCATTATAGTTTATTGTAAAAATAGGGAGGAAAATGAAGCAAACGCTTTTAAGTAATTGTATGTGTGTCTGTCTTTCTATTTTTCTGTGTCTGTGAGTGTGGGCGTGCTCATGCCAGTGTGTGCATGTGGAGGTCACAGGGGTGTCTGTCTATGTGTCTGTCTGGAGTGCAGGCATGCTCATGCTGGGGTGCGCATGTGGAGGTCACAGGGGTGTATCTATCTGTGTGTCTGTCTGTGTGTCTGTCTATGAGTGTAGGCATGCTCATGCTGGAGTGTGCATGTTGCAGTCACAGGACAACTCAGCTGTCACTCTTTTCTCCTCTCCCTGTTTGAGATGGGGTCCTTCTGTTGTTTGCCAGACTAGCTTCTGGGGCTTTTCCTGTCTCTACCTCTCAGCTGGCACAGGAGTACTGGGGTTACAGACACATGCTACCACACCCGAGTTCTGTGGGAAGTATAGGCAGGGTGACCAGACTAGGAGAATTCTGGGAAGAGGAAAGGCAGAGAAGTAGCCACCAGCCACACACAGAGGAAGCAAGATGAGAATGCTAGACTGAGAAAGGTATCAAACCACATGGCTAGGCATAGATAATAGTTATGGATTAACTTAAACATAAAAGCTGGCTAGTAATAAGCTTGGGCTACTGGCCAGGCATTTATAAATAATATTAAGTCTTTTAGTCAATTATTTGGGAAGTGGATACAGAGTATTGAGGAACTGACTGGCAGGAGAGAAAGGATCTACTACAGCTTTGGAGATAGCTTAGTAGTTAAAGCTAGTGGCATGCAAACAAAAGAGCTGGAGTTTGGACCCCCAGAACCTGCATCAACGCCAGGCGGGTATGGCAGGATGTCTGTACTCCAGCTTTGTAGAAATGGGGGATTCTAAGAGCAAGTTGACTTGCAAGACTAGCTGTATCAGCAGGCCCTAGATTTGATTGAGAGACCGTCCACACCAGCCCTCCCCCCAGATAAGGTGAAGAAATGACCTAGGAAGTTCCTGATCCTAGCTTCCGGCCCATATGCACATGTGCACATATCACACATACATACATGGTGCTACTCTGGAGGTGGGGGGATCTAAGAGACTAGCCAGCCATATCTGGAGCATCAGACACTTTATGCTCTGAGAGTTAAGAGAAATCACAGCAGTAAAGTTCTCATGAGTTCAAGCTGTTTACAATCACAAGGACAAGCTGCATGGTTTGGTTTGGTTTTTTTCCCATAGAAAGGAACACTTAGCAGTGAGTAGTAATGAGTAATCTGCAGTAAACTCACTCCTACCCTCCACATCTGAACACAAAAACACATTCCAGGAACGATTGGTTGTTCTGAAGAAACTGAATTCACAAGACCTTGTCGTCTTGGCGTCTTCTCCCAAGCACTCAGAATTCTTGTCACAGCGTCATTCTCAGACCTTGTTCCAACACAGACACATGAAGAAAAGAAACAGTTCTTGAGATAGGGTCTGTTATGTATCACCGTCCCCCTGCCTCAGTTTCCTGAGGGCTGGATTTCAGGAGTCGCCCACCAGGCTGGGGGCTTGTACTCACTCTTCCACCCAGCCCCTGTCTCAGAGCCCGTGTCTCTGCTCCAGTGAACAACTGTTTGCAGTAGAATATTCTCCAGGGTTCTGCGGAGTGGTGTTGGTTGTGCGCGTGTGAAGAACTTGACGTGTGTTGTTTTGTCCAAGCTTCACAAGAGCCCTAGATATGGATGGTTTGTTTCTTTTGACCATTTTTTTTTAATTTTTTTTCTTTATTTATTTTGTATTTATCAAGAAAAACAGTAAAATGAATTTAAAATGCTGATAAGTTAACAATAACTATAAAGAAGATAAAAATCATAAGCATGACTTATCAAGGGTGATAATGCAAATAAGATTGCTACACATATATTTGCTTTGTGTTCAGTTTTCCCTCTGAATTTTTTTTTTCCATCCCTGTATATCCTTATTCAAGGTCCCTTCCCCCTCCCACCACATCAGGTCATTTTTTCTTCTCCACAACTCCCCATCCCCTCCCTGGGCAGGGAGCAGACAGTCCAATGGTCCCACTGACCCAATATTGCTTAGATCAGTCTCCACTCCTGGCAAAACCAGTTTTGTCCCCCCTCCCTCAAGAGTGAGTCAGGTGTTCCCATAGTTGGAGTGGGATCCGAAGGGTCAGCTTTTGACCATTTTATGTGTGAGGAAGCTCAGGTCTAAAGGCTCACATAGCCCAGAGTCCCTGCTGGGAAGCAGAGAGGGGATCTGAATGTTAAACCCAGTCTCTCTTCCTCTCTCCCTCCCTTTTTTCCTCCCTCCTCTCTCTTCCTCGTTCCTTCCTCCCTCTCTCTCTCTCTTGTCATCTGCACACATGTTTACTTATTGTCCCCTGCTGGACACAGAAGGAAGAGAAAACCGACAGGGATGGTCAGACTTCTTAATAATTCTACCCTCAAATCCCTGTACCGCTCTTGGGTTTCAGTAAACCCCATCTCTAGAGCATGATGTGCAAGCCACCTCCTTGCCTCCTCCCGGTCACATGGCATTGCTCAGAGAGCCTCAGGAATGGATGACTTTGCAGTCAAGACTCCTCATACCTCCAGGCCTTTGGTCTGATGTGGGATGAGCCGTGGGCGCTTGGATGAGCCATGGGAGTATCTTAAGGAGGAGTGCTCCCAAAGAGCCTGCATTGTCTCTTCGGCTGGGAAGACATTCTTGTCATCTCATAGAAGCAGCTGGTGCCCGAGAAACCTGGCATCTTGCCTGAGCCCAGCTAATGGGAGATGTGGCAGGATGCTGTGAAACGAATGGAGTTCCCTCCTCAGGCAGCACTTAAGGGTTAATTATTAGCAATTATGGAGTCAGCACACGCTCCGGGGGCCTGCTGTCCCTTCCCAGAACACGGGTCACTTGTCTTCCTCTGTGTTAGTAACTGGATCCATCTGTCCTTCTTGGGTCCCTGGTTAATCATTCTGGTAGGGTCCCTACAAGGCCAGCAGCAGGGGGCTACTGGCTGAATGACCCATGGTATCCTAGTGCTGCAGCCCTCTGGTTCTGCCATGTGGCCTCCATCAGTCACTCTCAGCCTAGCATCAGTACTGACCCACCCTGTGGCTCTCTGTTCACCTCTTCTCCTCTGATCTCTTACAGACGCTACTACAAGGAGACCTCCGGCCTTATGCTGGATGTTGGAGGCTATATGAAGGCACTCGAGGTACCTGCCCTGGTTCAGTCCCATGTCCTCTTCAGGCTTTCTGGAGAAGAGGGGGTGTTTTATGTACATGCAGCCTTTCATGTTTCTGAGTAGGTCCTCCTCGTGTGTGGCGTTTCCAGCCACACACTTCCTCTCCTCTGGGGTTGGCTCTCTCATAGCCTGGGTCAGTCAGTTGTATGTGTGTCATTCTCTTACCCCACCCCACCCCGGCCAACCTGTTGGTGCTCACTCCCAGCATGCTCTTTACCACTGTTCTCTGACTCATGGTTGACTCCTTCTGGCCCTGTACACGTCAGGCTTAATATGTCCCCCCTGGCCTTGTTTCTGAGATGACCCTACAGGTTATAGAAGCATCTGCAGCCAGACCTCTGTAGTCTACTTTGACTGTGGCCAGTCAGTAGCCCCTGCCTAGACTCTACTGTACCATGTCCCATCCTCACAGTGGTATTAGCCTTTGTACCCAGGTGGGAAGGGTGGGTAGGTGTGTAGTTTATTTATTTATTCTTTGGAGGCCTACCACCCAGCTCCCAAATAAATACACAGAGACTTATTATGAATGCCAGGTCTTAGCTTGGCTTGTTTCTAGCCAGCTTTTCTTAATTTAAATTATCCCATCTACCTTTTGCTTCTAGACTTTACCTTTCTCTATTCCATATACCTTTTTTTACCTAGTACTCTATGGCTGGTTGGGTGGCCGGGTGGCTGGGTGGCTGGCCCCTGGCCTCCACCCTCCTCTCCTCCTTTAGTAGCCCCTCCCCATCTAGATTTCTCCTCCTACTTATTTTCTCCACCTGGCAGCCCCACCCATCCCTCTCCTGCCCTGCTATTGGCTGCTCAGCTTTTTATTAGACCAGTCAGGTGTTCTAGGAAGGCAAAGTAACACAACGTTATAGAGTTAAACAAATGCAACATAAAAGAATGCAACACATCTTTGCATCACTAAACAAATATTGCACAGCATACACAAATGTAACATCTTAAACTAATACTCTACTACACGGGTGGTTGGGTTGAATCCTGGAACCCTCAGGGGGACCTAAGATCTACTTTGAGGTAGGCAGCAAAAAAGGCAAGAGAATGGGATTGTAGCTGAAGAGGCAAATGAGAGCCCTGGCCTCCTGTCCTTTGCAAGGCTTATGGTATGCCACTTTTCTGTGGGCAGCCTAGGAGTGGGTGACAGAGCTGGAGGTAGGTGTCCTAAGCGTTCTGGGCAGCAGCCTATTGTGGCATTGTGACACTCTTGTCTGTGAGATGTTTTTGAGACCCATAGCATCCTGCTTTGTGAGGAGGGGCCTTCACCATCATGAGACAGTCTTCCCCATGTTTGGTCACAGTCCTGTTCCTTATCTCAAAGCCATGCTATGTCTTTTCTTTGTCAGTATGCCTGTGGTATTGAGGCTGAAGTGGTGGGGAAACCTTCCCCTGAGTTCTTCAAGTCGGCTCTTCAAGCCATAGAGGTGGAAGCTCACCAGGTAGGAATGGCAGAATTGCCTTTCTTCTTTAAGTTTTTAAAATGACATTTACCTCCTTATTTCTTTTGGGTGTGGGATTGTGTGAGTTTATTCTGTCCCTCCATGTGGGTTCCCGGAATCAACTCAGATTGTCAGCATCAGCAACAAATGCCATTACCCACTGAGCCATCTTTCTGACCCAGAACTCTTCTCACTGTGAGGAATGAGAGAGCTACCTGCCATGTGTCCCAGCAACCATATCACATACATTCCCTTCCTATAATGTTTTTTTTAACTTTATTTATTTATTTATTTGCCTTGGTGTTTGCCTGGAACTGGAACTACAGACAGTTGTTAGCTGCCATGTGGGTGCTGGGAATCGAACCCGGGTCCTCTGGAAGAGCAGAGGGTGCTCTCAACCGCTGAGCCATCTCTCCAGCCCCCCTTCCTGTAATGTTTAACCCCCTCTTAAAAACAAATGCTTTTCTTTCTTGTTTTCTGTGTATGTGTGTGCACACATGCATGAACGTTTATGGAACTCACAGGTACACATGTACCACAGTATGCAAGAGGACACCCTTGGGTGTTAGTCCTTGCCTTGTACTCTCTGAGACAGGTCTCTCTTATCTGCCACTGCATATGCCAAGCTTGCTATCCAGTGAGTTTCCAGGGATTCTCCTGTCTCTGTCTCTCATCTCAGCACAGGAACACTGGGGTTACAGATATGTGCTGCTGTGCCCAAATCCACAAGGTTCTGGAACTCAGAACTCAAAACTTCATGTTTTCACAGCAAGCATTTTTCCAACTCAGCCATCCCCCAAACCCCAAAACTAATTCTTTACTGTCATGTTCCAAAGCAAATCTCAGACCTATTGTATTCTTTCATGTTAAAATATTTTCTTTAAAATGGGGCATTTTAGTGGGCTGGAGAGATGGCTCAGAGGTTAAGAGCATTGACTGTTCTTCCAGAGGATCAGGGTTCAATTCTCAGCACCCACATGGCAGCTCACAGCTGTCTGTAATTCTAGTTCCCAGTTGCAGGCAAACACCAAGGCAAATAAATAAATAAAAATAAATATTATAAAATAAAATGGGGTATTTTAACAAAACCATGAAGTAGTAAAACCCTAGGCAATGACTGAAGAGCACACAGAAAGATGGTAAGTCTCTTGGCTCTTACCATGTCCTGCTAGGGGAAGGAAGTGATGAGCACCAGCACTGGGAGGGAAACTCTGGTGGGTCTTAAATTAGTCTTAAATTTAATTAGTATTAAATGAGTCCGCTGTCTGCCCCAGCGATGGCACATCGAATTGTAGACCCAGATGAACTGAAACTGGTATTCAGACAGCAACAAACTTGTAGGGTTTGAGGGTAGCTCAGTGGTTAAGCACTTGCCTAACAAGAATGAAGTCCTGGTTTTGAGTCCCAGAACCAAACAGTGTGCTAACCCCATTTACAGATGTTTGTGGCAGCTGTATTTACAGTAACTAAAAGATTGAATCGAACTCAGTTATCTGCCTGTCTCCTATGAATGGGTCAGCAACACGTGTCCCATTTGTATGGTGACATGTCATTGAGTCATGGAGAGGAGGTATGAACCACGAACAAGGTCTGCCAAGAACAGAACGCTAGATGCAAAAGCATGCATGAAATCCTTTTATAGGGCTTTTCCAGAACAGGCAAGCCCACAGAGGCAGAGAGTGGGTGAGTGGTTACCAGAGGTTGAGATGTGGGCATACCGTGAATGTCATGAGTACCTGGTCTCCTGTGGGTGATAAGAATGTTCTAGAGTTCAGACTGGTGTGATAGTTTAGCAGGTAATCACCTACAGCCAAACCTGATGACCAGGCCTCACAGAGCAGAAGGAGAAATGACTCCTGGAACCTGTCTTCTGACCTCTATAGCCTGGCACTTGGCATGCTAATGCAATCTGAATTTAAACACGGCCCCTGGGCATCTCCCTCACTGTCATTCTCTCCTGGCTCCAGCCTGCCATTTTAATGAAAGGCTTGCTGCATTATTTAAATCACAGGATGCGTAGACATTATAAGACAGAGTTTCACATAACTGTATGCACACACAAGTAATAATCCTTGGCTCTGTATTCTCTTTGTGTGTGTGTGTGTGTGTGTGTCTAATGAAAATGCCCTGTGAAGAACTGCAGCAGGCTGCTCAGGTGCCAGGTCATGGCGTACCTTAACTGTTCTGAGATGCCCTAATCCATAAAGTCATCACCGCCTTTCCCTGGGTAATGTCTCTGCAGATGTGTTTTGAGCCTGAGCTGTAGTGATAGCAGCCCCCAATCCAGTTTGCACCAGATCTTTCCCAAACAGCTTAGAAACAGCAGAGGACTGGGTTTACTCTGGATAACTGGAAATTGCACCCCTTTAGAGGTAATCAGGCCCTTTGTAGGGTTCAGAAATAAAGAGAACACATCTTAAATATGTATTTTTAAAAAATCAGCAACCCTTGGCTTTTGCTGTATTATTGTTTGTCCTTCTATGCCAAGCCATGGTGGAAGTGGCTTAGTGTCACCTTTGGGTTTCTGAGGTGACTGGAAGCTGAAGGTGTTACATATCCCTTGAGGATTCTCCATGATGGGGTGTGTGCCCTGCCTGCCCCACTGTGTCATCACTTGTGATGGGGACATACTCTGCCCAGTCCCAGGACAGCGGACAGCTCATGAAACACAGCCTTTCTTGGGAAGCCCTTGGCCCTGGAATCCT
Source organism: Sigmodon hispidus (assembly GCA_004025045.1). NCBI lineage: Eukaryota > Metazoa > Chordata > Mammalia > Rodentia > Cricetidae > Sigmodon > Sigmodon hispidus. The sequence continues at coordinate 36,703 of PVIH01012859.1, forward strand.
GTCCTCCCAAACACGTTCCCTGGTAGCTCTGTTCTGAGAACCCAGGACAGTGAAGGAGAGACCCGCAGGCAGACAGTATTGAAGGAACAGAGGACCTCCTCATTCAGCCCATACTGGCTTCTACCTCACTGTACAACCAATGATGCCCTTGAACTTCAGATACTCCTGCTGTGTCTCCCAAATTCCATGATCTCAGGCATTCACTACCACCCCTGTATTACGTGCTGCTGGGGGAATTGGAACGCAGGCTTTCATACATACTAGGCAAGTGCTTTGCTGACCAACCCACATGCCCAGCCCTGTAGTCTACCTTGCAGATCCAAACCAGAAAACCTGTCTTGGAGGGTAACAGTCCCCTGCAGCTCTCTGCATTCCTGGGTTCTCTTGGAGTAGGCACAGTCATTCAGTTTTGAATGTCTGTCTCCCCTGTATCACATCATAGTCAGAAAGGAGTAAAAAGCCAGACCTGACAGGTAGAGTTTTTTATTTCCCCCGACGGCGCACCTCTTGACCTCCATCTTCTTGCCAATGATTTTTTAAATCCTAAATGATTTGGCAATAATTGCTCCTCTCAGTGTGATTATTGCCCTTCACTGATGGTAAATCTGGAAATTCCCCAGGGTTCTGAGAGCGTTTTGGTATGCGGAGCTCACAAGCTGGCCCAGACAGGCTTCACTGCACAACCCACTGGCTGCCCATGTCTAGCCCCAGCTCCCTGCCACCCACCCACATCTCTGCTTCCTGGAGTTCTGCCCCATGCTGGCATCATGTCAGCATCTCAAGCATTCATTCCACAGATGCTCTTCCATGGGTGATAGCGCTTCCTCTAGGGGATTAGTTTTTTTCAGAAACCATCTCCATGGACCACATCAGCAATTGCCAGCCCAAGAGGGTCCTGAGAAGGCAATTGCCACTGTCTAGTTGTATGTATGCAGGTACATACAAAAGAGTTTGTTTTGAGGCAGTATTTCATGTATCCAGGCTGGCCTTGAACTTTCACTGTGTAGCTGAGGATGACATTGAACTTCCGGGCTTTTTGCCTGTATCTCCTGAGTCATGGGATTAGTGGCACAAACCACCCCATTTAGTGTACACAGTGCTGGAGCTTGGACCCATGGCCTTGTGTATACGAATCAAGAACTCTACTGACCAAGCTACAGCCCTAGCCCACATCTGTACAACTGTACTGTTCTCAGAGGCACGGAAGATGACACACAGAAGCTGGGATTTTCCTTCCATGTCTATGAATCCCAGTCACACAAAGGTCTCATTGCCTTTGGTAGCAGTAGACGCATGAGTTGGAACCCATGAGTGTTCAGAGGCTGAATCGACAGTTTTAGCATGGCTCCTTGAAAGGGACCAGCAAGCCTAACATGAAGTATCTGGGCATCTGTACCTGAGGCCACTTTGTGTAAGTCATTGGGTAGTCTTGGAGCTTTGGAGTCTCAGATCCCTGTCACCATAGCCCACGCTGTCCTCACTACGTTGAGTAGATGCCACTGGCTGTATTCTCCCACCTGGCTAGATGGTTTCTACATTGCTGCATAAAAGTTGTTAGAGGGCCTGGGGAGATGGATTAGTGGTTAAGAGCACTGACTGTTCTTCCAAAGGTTCCGAGTTCAATTCCCAGCAACCACATGGTGGCTTATAACCTTCTATAATGGGATCTGGTTCTCCCTTCCGGTATGCATGAGCATGAAGACATAATTTTTTTAAAAAGTTGGTAGAAAACAAAACAAACCACCTGCCCTTGAGCTCTTCGCAGTGCCCTCCTAGAGGAAGGTCCCATGTTTGTCATAGCTCTTGCCGCTGGCGCTATTATTTGCTCAGGATTTCTTTAAACGGACTTTTTAAAAATTAAGTGAGTTTTAAAAGGAACTATGGTGTGTTACTACAAGTGGAGGACTAAAATGTCTTGACTTTCCATAATATTCTAAGAGTAAGCACCGTACAGTTATGTGGGGACATTGGTGGAAATCAGCTTGTCACTGGTATTTGTAGCACACCTGTGAAACGCAGGAAGGAGGTGGGAGACATCAGAGAGCCCCTGTGCGGCTTTTCAAGTGTGCACTGGTCCTTGGCACCCGTTCGCCTCCCTTTCCTAGGCAGTTCTGCCCCACTTCCTTTTCCCTGTATTCCTTTCCTGTCTCTACTTCCCATCGCCCTGTGATCTGGTCCTCTCTTCCCGGGGTTGCCTGTCTAGTTTCAGGACCTATAACCACACACGTGTATAAATGCACGCACACACGCACATGCAAACACACGTGTGTATAATTTCACCTTCACATTCTGCTTATGAGAGGAAACATGCCGTATTTGTCTTTGTAAGTCTGGCTTGTTTTGCTTAATCTAATGATTTCCAGTTGTATCTGTTACGGTAGGTGCCTCCGTTGATGCCATCACAGTGGAGACCAAACCACCAACACATAAGCCTTTGGAGGACGCCCTCAAACCATAGCCTGACCACACTGGCTGCCATTTTTGCTGTGTTCTCACATGGCCTTTGCTGTGCTTTTATGGAGACAGCAGTGGGGTCTCTTCCTCCTCTGTTAAGGACCTTAGTCACACTGGGTCAGGTCTCCAGCCTTGATCTCATGGAATCTAAATTACCTCTATGGATGCCTGGGTACTTGCTGACTTCAGAGGGCACAGTTCAGCCCATGATATCCTCCCCACACATATACTGTGAGATCACCGATGATAGGAGGCTGGGCTAGTCTCAGAGCCACCTCACCTGCTTCCTGTGCCTCACAGACACATCCCTCCTTGTTAGACGTCCAGTGCCTTGAGAACAGTGCTTCAGAGAACTCATCTTTTGTGTGTGTGGGGGGGGAGTTAGGTGGGAGGAATCAATCCCACAAACCACCTCTGATACTCTATTTCTTATGTGTGTGGTAAATTTTTTTTTTTTTACACATAGTCATTTGACAGTTGAAAGTGAAACCTTTTGAAATATGGACTACAAAGACTTGCCAGACATTGACTTAGTTTTCACAACACAATCACCTGATCACAGAAGAGTATTTTAGCGTCAGGTAAAATGCAGTGTGTTCTGTGTGGAGGCAGGAGCCCCTCAAGGCGTCAAATCACTTAGCTGGCTGCTGATTGATTTCATATGGAGTAAATAAACTGGTCATGGCCCAGGGGGGCTGCGGGAGATATATTCAAGGTGGGTTGACTTTAAATCAATACAATGACAATATTATCTTGTTTAATTTGGATGATGGTGGCTTTAAACATCAAATCAAACAGTTTATTTTGTGAAGAAAAGAAAAAAAAGTGAAAGATATGAAGAACCCAGGAATAAAACCCTCCTGACATAACTTCTGAGCATATTTCATTACTGACAGGCCGTCATGATTGGCGATGACATCGTAGGTGACGTTGGCGGTGCCCAGCAGTGTGGAATTGCAGCACTGCAGGTACGGACCGGAAAGTTCAGGTCAGTGTCCACAACTGCTTCCTTTTCCTGCTCTTCTCTATACTGTCCCAGGATGACAGCCTTCTTGTTTGGGGACTTTTCTTTCTAAACAAACGAACAATACGTGGACATTCGCAGCCTTGTCTGTAGCTGACCCCTAAGGACCAGTGTGGCTAACCTTTGTAGTAGGAAGCACTGTCCTTCATTGTGTGCTGGTGGAGAGGCAGAGTTGCCAGGACTTCAAGGCAGATGCGAATCTGTGTGTAGACAGGATAAAGATGCAAGACTCTGCCTGTCTAGTGCTGCGGCCGGGGAATCGGGTGGAATTACCCATGCTCCTTTGCGCAGCGTGCTCAGAACCTTTGCAGCCATTGGAGTTACAACAGGCTTCACACTGTCTGGCTACTTTCCTTCTGTTTCTGTTCTACCTTCTCCAACCTGTGAGAGGCACAGAAATAAGAGACCACAGACAGCTGTCAGGGTACTGACAGTTCATGAACACTTGCTAGGAAATGGGCAGTTGGGTCTGCCCTGTAGTGACTGGGTTATGGCTTGCTCAGCCATTGAGATTATCTTCTGCATTGGCCGTGTCTTGCTTATTAATTTATTGTGTAATAATTTTTTATTATAATTAAAATGTAATTACTTAATTTCTTTTCTCTCCTTCCCGCTCTCCAACCCCTATTCTATACTTTGAGACAGGTTCACATGTAACTCAGGCTGGTCTCGAACTTGCTATGTGGCCAAAATTGATCTGGAACTCCTGAGGCCCCTGCCTTTACCTCCCCGGTGTTGGGATTATAGCAGTGTGTCATCATCCTAATCTATGCTGTGTTGGGTATCACACCCAGGGCTCTATGCATTCTAAGCAAGCATTCTACCAACTGAACCAGACCACTCGCCTCTGTCTTACTTATTTTCAGTGGATTCCATTGTGGCCAGGCCATTCAAACAAAGCATTGTTTGGTGAAAACATAGTTATCTGAATTTGAAGGATAGTAGGTCAGTCACACACATCTGAATGATTGTCTTAAGCAGGTGCTAAAATCCATCAATGACCTGACCTTCACTCTGAGATCCATCCTGTGTGAGAAACCTGAGGAAGGCCGGAATTGAGGCCATCTGTGAGCTCTGAGAGAGGGAGGGGGTCTCAGCACTCCTGGGGCCAGGGTTAGGAGGCCAGTTCCAGACTCTCCCAACATACCTGAAATACAGACTTACTTTCTTTCTTAGCCTCCCAGAGGAGGGTCTCATGGCTCCGTTGGTTATATCTGACCTGAGGGAGACCTTGCTCACAAGTTACAAAAGCATTTTTCCCAAGTGGCCAGCCTGCCCCTTCCTGGTCTGTTCTCACTGATGTGAAACAAGTGTCACATTGCTGAAGACAAGAATTACAGCCCCTCATAGTCCCGGAGGCCAGGAGTCCAAGATCATGGTGTTAGAAGGTCAGTGTCCGATTCCAAGATGGCTCTGAGTGTGTCTTCCTGCATCCCCAAAGGAAGAGGGATAGTGGATCCTAACGTACAATGGGAAGCAGAGAGCCCACTCCTTCAAGCCCTTCTCATGGAGTACCAATCCTCATGGCTAAACATCTCCTGAAGGTCCATCTGCCAACACTGTTGCACCAGGAATCAAGTTTCCACCACCAGAATTTGAGGAGACACATTCAGACCATAGCAGACTTTAGATCCCTGATCTTTCCTTTCTCTGAGAGTTTCAGAGGCTGATTCTGCTCTCTCCTGGCCAGAGGCCCCTCGTTGGGCAGTGGGACTCAGCACCCTCCTGTGGCTGCTTTCTGTTTATGGATGCTGGTGTCCCGTGCTGCATAGGAGTGAGCTGCCACATGATCAGTGTGTGCTGCATCACTTGAGCAGCTCTTCTGTATTTGAAAGCCTAAAGGTAGGACTACTCTAGTTTATTAAGGAAAACCTCTTAGTTGAGGAAAATGTGTCCTTAGTTGGGGCTTATCTAGCCAGTATAAATCCATGTGTCCCATGGTCCTTTGCTCTCAACTGGAACAAACCTCTATGCTGCTGAGTCTCTAAGGAAGACCCCACACACAGTAGAGAGGCCCCTACACAAGCAGGATTAAGGATACACCCACTCTAGTCTCCCAGGTGTGGGCCCTTTGCAGAATCTGGTCATCTACATGCCATTCAGGGGGAAGTGTCAGTGGGGTGGGGTGTAGTTCAAGGGTAGAGTGAGTGCTTACCTAACATGTGTGAAAGGCCCTAGACCCAACCAGTCCTCAGCACCATGAAACCTAAAGTCAACAAAAGGGAAGTGATATCCACCCAATGGTGCTTGCACTTGGAGAGAGAATTCCAACCAGAGAGATACCACCCTTTTGGCACACACAAGCACACAGCTAATGTTTTGGGCTTTTCTTTATTATAAAAGTGGGAGTATACTGCGCATACACTTCTTTCTTGGTACCTTTCTATAACTGTAAAGTCTCATCTAGTACCTGGCACATGCCAAGTCCTTTGCTGGTGGCCAGGGGTGGTGACTATGCAGTGTTGGTTAATTAACAGCAGCCTTCTAGAAACTGACCCTTGCCCTGGTTGCACAGGACAGAACTTGTTTGTTAGGAGACAGATACTCCTTTGCTGACATGGAGGATGGCAAAATCAGAATCTTAGATTTTACTAGGGAGCAACTGGGTCATTGTAGGGTTTTGTTTTGTTTTGTTTTTTTCCTGTTTACTCTTTTGGGGCTTACCACCTAGCTCTCAAATAAATACACATGGAGACTTATTATTACTTATAAATGCCTGGCTTTAGCTTGGCTTGTTTCTTGCCAGCTTTTCTTAACCTAAATTATCTCATCTACCTTTTGCCGCTGGGCTTTTCTCTTTATCTTATATACCTTTCCTCACTTCTTACTCCATGGATTGCTGTGTAGCTGGGTGGCTGGTCTCTGGAGTTCTCCTTTTCTCAGTCCTTGATCTCCTCTTCTTAGATCTCTCTATTTATCCTCTCTGCCTGCCAGCCCCGCCTGTCCTTTCTCCTGCCTTGCTATTGGCCATTCATCTCTTTATTGGACCACCAGGTGTTTTAGAACAGGCACAGTCACACGGCTTCACAGAGTTAAACAGGTGCAACATAAAAGAATGCAACATATCTTTGCAGCATCAAATGTTCCACAGCCTAAGCAAATGTAACACATCTTAAAATAATGTTCCATATCAGGTCACCCACAGTGAGGCTACCCCAGCACAAGAGGCTCAGTTTGTGCTGTTGTACGTGAGTGTTGAAAGAATGAGGGGCCTAGAGGTTATAGCCCTAGGAACACTGCCAGATGGCAGAGCCTGGGGTGGCTTGAAAAGTGACTGTCTGAATGGGAACATGCAAGAAACATTGTTTCCAGAGACCAAGTAAAGAGAGCACTTGCAGCACTGATGTATGGAGAAGACAGTTTGAAATGTCCACACTTCATTACTTTTACTGTGAGTGGCTGTCTTAGCTATGGTTTCTATTGCTGTGAAGAGACGATCACAGCAACTTTTATAAAGGAAAACATGGTAATAAGATGTTTCTGGCTTGGCCCAGCCCTGAGATCTGGATTAGTAGTCCCAAATAATCACACAAAGGCTTATAGTAATTACAAGTTGACTGGTCTATGGCTCAGGTTTATAACTTTAACTCTTCTACTTTAAGGTAGACCATTATTTCTATCCGTGCTTAGCTGCGTGGCTTGGTACCCTTTCTCAGAGCAGCATTCTCATCTGGCTTCCTCTGCCTCTCATTGTTGTCTCTTCCTCTTCTACTTCCTAAATTTCTCCTAGTCTGGTAGCCCCGCCCATACTTCCTGTCTGCCTTCTGACCAATCAGTGTTTTATTAAACCAGTAGGAGGGACAATTGTTTACAATGTACAAGAGCATACTCATACAGCAAAACATTTAATTGGCCTGGCTTACAGTTTCAGAGGGTTAGTTCATTATCATCATGGTGGGAAACATGGTAGCATGGAGGCAAGCATGGTTCTGGAGAAGGAGCTGAGAGTTCTACATCTTGAGCCACAGGCAACAGGAAGTGAACTTTGACACTGGGTGTAGCTTGAGCAAAGGAGACCTCAAAGCCTATCAGCACAGTGACACACGTCCTCCAACAAGGCCACACCTACTCTAACAAACCTACACTTCCAATAGTACCACTCCAATGAGCTTATGGGAGCAACAACATTCAAACTACTACAGTAGCCTACTAGGAAATCTAACCTTAATCCTAACCCTGACCTCTAACTCCAAGGTTTTGTATGTTACACTTACTCTCAGTGGACTCCTAGCAAATCTCAGCCTAACCCTAACCTTAAGCTTTTGTGACTGGAGGTGTGTGTTTATTTCTGCACTTCCCCCTTCTGCAGATGACACTTAATTCACAGATTCACCCTCAGGTGACCTGACTGTGCACTGGTGGCCAAAGGGGTCCCATGTTTCTTATTTCTGCAGAATAGTGGTTTCTGTTGTGAACAGGCGTAGTGGCTGCTGGGGATTCAGCAGTATCTCTGGCATCCTGCACACTGCCCCCTGTAATGTATGCTCAGAGACAGGCTCAGATCTCTTTCTCTTCCTTATTTTTCTCCCTTCCATACATATCAGGTCCTAGGACCAGGCTTGGTCAATAAGCTGAGTTTACAGAAAGGCCTGGCTTTGGGAGCCTCTGACCCAGAGCAGGTCCTGATGTGGGTCCTTTGACCTCATCCCCACACCAGGGAAATGTCATCATTGTGCCTGTGGATGATGGATGCAGGGTCTGGTTTCCAGGCTGGGCTTTTTTGAGAGGCAAACAGGAACTCTTGTCTGGCTTTTAGCTCCTGCTGTGTTCACATGAGATGCTGGAAGGGCCCTTACAGAATCCTCTGGGAAACTGCACGTAGGAAGGTATATCAGAGTCATCTCAGAATAGACTTAGTTGCCTGGAGTGGGAGGAGGTCTCTTAGTCAACCCTGGAGGCTGGTGACTGTCTCAGCAGGAAGGCCAGAGGACTGAGTATCTGAAGCATGAGTAAAAGGCCCAAGGCATCCCCCATCCACATTAGGGTAACACAGGTTAGCTTCCCTGACAGACTTTTCCTCTGTACTCCTGACCCTTGGACAGTGCTGGAGGCTGATATTAGAGGAAATGGAGGAGCTGGGCAATGGTGGCGTACATCTTTAATCCCAGCACTCAGGAGGCAGAGGCAGGCAGATCTGAGTCTGAGGCCAGTCTAGTCTACAAAGCGGGTTCTAGGAAAGCCAAAGGAAAAAAAGAAAGAAATGGAGCCGATTCTGAGAGGGATCATTGTGTCTCCTCCCATTTGCAGATGCAGAAATTGAGGCCCAAATAGAGCAGGGACATTGGTGCTGGGTTGTCCTCCGCCCGCTCCACCTGCTCAGTGATTATCGCCTTCAGGTCCTAGATTGTCATTGCTAAAGCAGCAGCTGGTGTCAGGTCACCAAGCATAGGTGGTGACCATGCTGAGTAGAAGGGGGAAGTGCTGAGTGTCATAAGTGACTTTGACTGTGCCCTGTACCTTTAGGCGTCTCCTATGCCTTGACACACTTTTCAGAACAAATGATCTTTCAGGGTGCATTCGGCATGTCGGAAGTTTGTGAATTTGAGGCTTCTCACAAAGGAAAGCCATCCCACCAGAGCTAATACCTGCTGGCCCATGTCCAACCAGGGCAGCCTTTGCCCAAGTGGGAATCACTGGGAACGGGACTCTGCCTGCCCCAGGGCAGGGCTCATTAAGCGGCCACAATAGAAGACAATCCATCCCCACACATTAATTTGTCCTGAGACCCCCACCCCCCACCCCCGGCCAAGCAAAAACACATTCAGACAAGCACTCTGTACCTCAGACAGGGTTACTCTAGGAGGCATGGGTACGGCTGTGAACTCCAACCCTGGCCTGTGACGGGGAAGAATGAGGGGCTGTCACACAAACTGCCCTCCTAGTATTTCCTCTCTCCCACTATATTCATGTAGCTCGTGGAAGCCCGCTTTGCCTTGCCTTGTCTGACAGGGCGCCTCAAGTATTGGAGTGGGTGACGCTCAGGGAGCACAGGGCAGCATCAAGTGTGTGTGTGTCAGTATCCTTCCCCAGTTCAGCCCCCATCCTCTAATTGCCCTGTTCTTCCCATCCCTCTTCCCCAGCGGCTCCGCTCAGTTTCCCTTTTCTCTCTTTCTTGCACCGTCTGGCCACGAGAGGGCGCTTTGTCACCAGGTTCTGAAGAGCCAACTCTTAGTTCAAGGCTTGAACAGACCACAGGCAGGCAGCACATCATACCCCAGTGCACATTCACAGCCACTCACAGCCAGCCCCTAGCCCCAGGCACTTGCATATTCACATCCATGCCCCTGCACTCCCAACTCACCCCCTCCTGCCTGCCTGCCAGTGTGTCTTTGTCATATTTGGGGTCAGGCTAGCTGAGCAGGCTGGGGTCTCAAGAACCAAAGCAGGTTCTGTGACCCATGGAGGCTTCTTTTTTGTTGTTCTCCAGCTGGCACCTTTACTGGAGGAAAATCCTTAGAATGGTGCTCTGGTTCCCTGCCATTGTCAGAGAGGAGACAGGCCAGTCCCTGTGTCCGGGGAGGCCTTGCCCAGCAAATCCCGTACAGCCCGCTCTTCATTTGGTCCTTGAGTCCTTTGTTCGTGTTGTGCTCCTCCACTCCTGTCCCCATGTGTCCCCACCCACCTCCTAAGCTTGTGTGACTTCGGTTAGGATCCTTGCCTAGCTTCCTTAATGATGGAATCTTAACCAGCAGGGGGCTCCACTGGCTTTGGGTCAGGACTAGAGGGGTAGGGCGACTTAACACTGTGGTGACATTAGCTTCTCTCTATCTGTTCCCTAACGTGCCCAGCTCCAGGAGCTGGGAGATGGCGCAGTGAGTAAAGCATCTGCAAATATGACAGCCTGAGTTCAGATCCTCAGAACCCACGTAAGACCACATGTGTCAGTGAGCATCGTAATCCCGGTGCTACCACAGTGAGATGAGCAGACATAGAAGAATCATGGGAAGTTCACAGGCCGGCTAGCCTGGTGTCTGAAACAGCAAACAACCAGAGATTGTCTTGGCTCCTGAGATTGTTTTCTGACCTCTACACACTGGCTATGATAGGCACACCCACACTGTCACAGATGAACATGTGTATGCACAGGCATACACACATAAACCTTCTATATACACCATTTTGGAATCTTTCAAATAGATATCTTTATATGCTGTTTCACACAGATCCCGTTCAGGTCTCTCTGGAGAAAGCTGTGAAGTCCCATGGTGACCTCCAGACTTCTTCATTCCATGCTCTACCTTGGCCCAGCCCCAGCTCTGTCTGGAGCAGTGGTTATGAAGCCCATAGGCAGCAGTTTCATATGCTTTTTCCATGTGACAACACCCAGTTCACACTGTGGGGCTGGCAGATGAGGCCAGTACCATCCTTCCAAGTGACCAAGGATGCACGTTGCTGATGAGGGTAGCATTGACTGCTTGATGATGCTGGTGGCTACTATTGGAGGTAGGAATTCAAGTTCAAGCCTGGAGTCTGGGGGCCCTGCTTTAAGCATACAAGTGTCAGCTACCATCTTTTTCTTCTTTCTCGTAACATCTAGGAACCTGCTTCTCACTGACTTTTACTCAGTACTCTCAATATCTGTTGACAGTTCTCTTTTGAGCTGGTCTTTTTTTCCTTTTTTAGATACAGTTTTTATTTTTTTTTAATTATCATATGATGGGTTGAGCAGGAGGAATGTGTACATATATACAGTTGATCACAGAGTCTAAAAGAAGGCTTTGAAGCCCTAGGAGCTGGAATTACAGGTAGGGATGAACTATTTGGCATTGGTGCTGACAACCAAACTGAGGTCCTCTACGGTGCACACTCTTAACCACAAAGTCCCCTCCCCAGCCCCAGTCAGTCGACTCTATGATAGTTGTGGAATAATTTCGTCACTTGTCATTAGATTTAATATTGCCACTCTCCTCTGAAAAACAAGTGTTTTTTTTTGTTTTTTCCTGCAGTCCATTTATACAACCATGAGTTCACAGATTTTTCTTTGATCTGTCAGGTTATCATTTTACTGCTCAGATGGTCCCCACTGAGCCCCCTTGTAGCCCCTCCGGCTGGCCCCACATCCTTTTGATGCTCCCACCCCATTCTCTCTGCCCTTCCTGGATCTCTGGTGGAGAAAGCCCTTTCAGGTTTATCTTCTGTCTTCGAGACAATCCTGGAACCAGCCATTTCTCCAGGAAGCCCTGGCTCTTTCCATGCAAAGGCCCCTGGACTAAGCCTAGGGTGAGGACTGCCTCTGTCTGTCACTGTTCTTGGCCCTCAAAGTTACCAGAGGAGAAAAAGCACATTCATGCCCCAACCTTCAACATGTACTTACATGGGTGGGTTTATTTCTGCATCCATGTGTACTTGTGGAAAGTGTGAGGTATCTCCCTGGCTACAATCTTTCTTTATACTTTTTCTTTTCTCCTCCAGGAAAGAGAACTTGACTCCCACAGTCTCTTTCTGCCCTCTTACGTGCTCACTCTCCACTGGCCTTGCCTGGGGACCATAAGCTATGGCAGCCAGTCTGAGCAACAGAGACCTCCCAGCTCCCCATTCATGCTTTCCACTGAGCCTCATGGTGGGCAGATGCCCAGTTTCCTAGGAAGGAGCTGACTTGCCTGGGTTCCCCCCCTGGTAAAGGTTTAGCAAGACTGTGTCAGCATGCATGTCCTTTGCCTCCAGCTATGAGGCTTCAGTGACCAGGCATGCTGCTGTGGCAGGGTATGAGCTCTGAAGATGAGACCCTCGGGTTCACTAGTGATGGAGAAGCTTCTAGTGATGGCTTTTGCATGGGAGGGGAACACTTGAGAACTTGGACTCTCTGCTACAGAGGAAATGCCTGGACACCCTCCAAGCCTGAGCAGGGGTGGATGGGTAGGGAGTCCGTGGCTAGTGGTGCCCGGTTTTAGAAGTGATGTATTGATTTCCTTTAGTGTTCCAACTCTATACACTGCCACAGCAGAATGCTGGCTTCTCATTTCATCTTGTTCCGTTGCTTGGGGTTTTGTTTGTTTGTTTTCGTCTCTTGTGTCTAAATTATACAGATAGTTTTAGCAGGAAGGGGCGGGTGCTCATTCGTCAGAAGTATTAGGTAGAAGGCTGGGAGCCTGAGTACTACCAGGCCGCAGTGTTGTGGGGCTCCAGCAGGTCCCCACCAGCACGGTGTCTGAAGAGAAGATGCTTGCTGTTGGCCAGGGAGCTTGAGTCTGCAGCCCCAGGGGTTTGTATTGCAGAACCAGAGGGACCATCTCAGGGTTCTCCAGGCTGTGAATGCTGAGCTTTGTTTCTGCTTTGGTCTCTTAGAACCTGGGGACCATGGTGAGACTTGGAAGGCTATCTTCTGACTCTTCCTTATTCCTTGACTCTTGTGGACGAGGGAAGTGGGTATCTTGCCTTAGAAACGGTGAGATTGGGAGCTCTGCTCTGAGCTGAGTTTGAGGAGCTTGTGGGCAGCAGGATGCTCCGGCTCTGACTTTCCTACATTTCTCTGTCAGCCTCTCCACCTCACCAGCAAAACAGCCATATTCTGGAGTGCTCGGCCAGGAGGCCCAGTTCCCATGGATGCAGATGCTCATGGATAGAAGGACCCCAGCAAGTACATAAGGCCATCTTTGACTGTTTTTTTTCCTTGGGATAAGGGGGGTGCAGTACTGATAGGCGGCGTTAGGTAGCCCAGGAAAGAAGGGGTTAACCTTCTTGGATCCACCAGTAAAGAGGAAGCTTAGTGTTTCCACATGAAATAGTTTAAAATAAACTTGGAGATGAACTCAGACAGGGCTGCTGCAGCCAGATGGAAGGAAGTGCACTGGAGTGCTGGGGTGGGTGAGTGTCCCAGCTGGTGTGCCGGTAGAAGCCCCCCACAAGCCCAGTGAGTTGTGGACAGGGGGGTGGGCAGGCCAAGGCTTTTAGTCCGGCCCCTGGAATGTAGTCCCCGCTCTGCTGGAGGCCGCCAGGTGGCTCCGACTCCCTAATGAAAACAATAGCCATCTCTTTAGAAGAATGTGAGACTCAACAATGTGCCCGGAGACAAGCCCCTGTGCTGCTGCTTGGAACAACCCTAGAACGTAAATATAATACATTATTTAAACCCAGAGGCAACTGGGTTTAAATAATTCAAATTCAGGAACAATTGGGCCTAGTAGACCCTAGAGTTCAAGTGACTGAAAAGTTCCCACTTTCCTTGTCTTCCTACCACTTTCCAGCTGCTGAGATCGGTCCAGGGCACATGTACTATGAGGTAATCCAGGGAGATATTGGACATCACACCACTGCCCTCATGACCAGAACCAGCCTCTGGGATGGAGGCTCCAGGGGTGTCACGAATCAAGGCCCTGAAGTGAGCTGTGTAGTTTTGAGGTAGGAGATGGTTGATGCAAGGCTGGAGGTGACATCAGTACCTCCACTACCTCGATGCCCAGCCCAAGGTCTAGAGCATTGCTCCATAGCTCCCCAGAGCCTAGCTGTAGCTCCAGGAAGATGCCATGGCTCCCCTATCCCTCCAGGTTCATGTAGCAGTAAGTCTCACTAGCTAGTAGATTGTTAGGCCATGGCAGCCGGGGTGCCCACTGCAAGTGAATCTCTTCTTTCCTCTCTCAGGTTGCTCCCTCTGTGTTCTGAGGGCAGTGGCTGCAGTGGGGAGCTGTGGAGCAGGTCTTTCCCAGGCACTGTGCTCTGCCCTGTGCTCCAGCCCAGGGTAGCCAGGCCTTTTGTGTGCCTTGGTTCCTGGGGATTTTTCTGCTGGTGCCGGGGGCTGTGTGGGCCGGCTTGCCATAGTTTAGGAGCTCGTGAAGATGTTTGCATTTTTTTTTTTTTTTTTTGAAACCAGAAGCTAAAAGTATGTGTGTAGTGAATGCCGGGCACAAGTCTGGGGTTCTCACTGCCCTGCCTACTCGGGCCTGAGCCTCTCAGTCCCACATTTCCTTCGCTGATCTCCCTCGCCTTCCTGGAGGGTTTCAGGGGCATACCTGCCTGCCCTCACAGCTGCTGTCCACCTGTGTACTTCACATCTGGACTTTATCACACGGATCCTTCTGGGCCTCCCGTCTCCTGTAGGTCTTATACAGCTATGATGTAGCCACTCCGTGACCAGTGTTTTTTCCCCCACCATGTTGCATGTGTCCTCCAGTACCCATCTCAGGGTATAGTGCATACCAAGTCTTCTGTCACGACCTGTTGGGGGAATAGATGCCCAGATATAAGTACTTGTTTGAGAGGTGAAAAAGAGGGAGAATTTCCCTATTTCAGCCAGGATTCTGTCACCCTGTGGTCAAGGCCATATGTAGGATAGACAGAATACAGGAATCCCTGATTGGAGTGGGTGGTCCTTTCCTCCCTCAGGCTATATGCTTCTATCTGGCCCAGGAGACCCCAGACTCCATATCTTCCCCTCAGACTTACTCCTTTTCAGGGTTGACATTCCTATAGGCATATAGCAGGTACTTCACTCTGCGGGTGCTGTGCGCTGTGCCCCCAAGAAGATCTGAAAGCCTACCAAGGCTGAGACCAGAGGGACCTGGGAATAGGGAGCCTTTCCTGGGTTCAAAACCCTACACGATAAGGGATATCTGAGTGGCCATGGCCCCTGCCACAGTGATGCCAGGCTGTGCTCTGGCCTCTGTGCCTCTCATCGGGTGGGGGTTCCTGTGGGGCCTGCCTAGGCCCAAGTCAGCTGTCTATAGAAAAGCCATTTTCTACCCTCAAGACTCCAATCCTCCTTCCTGTTTTTATATGTTTAATAGAAGCTGCAGTTTTTTTTTTCTTTTTAAAATTAAAGTGATTTTTCTATTTCTGCAAGAAATGTCTGCCCTTTGGAAAATATGGAAAAGCACAGAAGAAATAATTTAGAATCACATCTCTCAGAGGGACCTCCAGTTAGCATTTAATTCTTCCTCTTTCTTTAAGAAGCAGCACTAACAAAAAGACATGAAATATGATCATTTATAAAATGCAGTTTTGTACTTCAAATCATCTGATGAGTATTTGAGTCTCACTATATTTCTGCCCTAGGGCTTGAGTGTGTCCTGGCAGGTGACCTAATAGTAGAGAAATGACCCTTGGGGCCGCCCAGGGCTACCTATACCAGGAAGTGGAAAGCTAGCAGAGTGAAGGGGATGTAGGGTACTTGGTCTGCTCTGGCCACAGTTAAGCACATAGCTCTCCCGGCCTTGTGTGCCAGAGGAGGTCTCCTGGGCCCATACAGTGCAAATCCAGATCTCCGTTTCTGGGATCGAGTGAAAATCCTTCACTTCTTGGAAGTCAGGGATGGGGCCTCTGTTTCCCATTATGAGCCTTCATCTGAGGACAGCTCTGTGCACATTTGTCATGTACCAGCCCTGATTGGAGACACAGCCAGCCCTTGATTTAACCCTCTGGTGGTGTTACCTGTGTCTAGTTCAAGGACCCTACACCAGAGGTGGCCGGCCCGCAGTTATAGTATTGGTCAGTCTGATAGGAGGAAGTGCTGTTAGTGGCCCCTGGGCTGAGGGTTTAGGTCAGAGGCAGATATCAGAAACACCCTCTTTGCTGTAGTCAAAGTTCTTCTCATATTTAAAAAATAAACCTTATTATTAATACAACATATGTAGCAAAAGCACACAGACCCTAGATATGCAGAATTCTGTACACTAATGAATGTGTTGCCCCTCTAGCATCCTCTACCTTCCAACCCGCAGATGCATCCTCCTGATAGCTAATAGCAAAGACAGTTTTTCCTGCCCCAGGACTTGCTATAAATGGAAATAAATCATATGAGCTGTATTCTTTCTCATGGTTAGACTTTCAAAGGGGCTTCTTTGGGGCTGGCAGTCAGGCTGTGCGATGCCATCCCTCCATCAATAGTGAGGCAGGCCCCCTGCAGAAACAGAAGAGTCATGTGAGAACAAGATGCTGCTTCTGGGCTGGACTGAATGAGGGTTGCAGCTATAGGATCCACCTTCAGTCAGCATGGCTTCTCCCTTAGGAAGATCCTGAGGATAAAGAGGAATACCTCAGAAGAGAGTCAAGAGAATGGTAAATGGGGAAGGGGAGCGAGCCCTGGCCACATCTGCTCTGTCTTTTGCTGTAAGGGGTTCAGGAAGCCTGTATGCCAGGGCAGAGGCCAGAGCATTACCCATTACCTACCCCACCCCTTAGAGGAACCTGTTCAGTAGCGCTACATGTTCTGCTCCTGCACTAAGCCAGACACAGTGACATGGTGGTTCTGGTGGCTTCAGGAAGCAGCTACTTCTCCAGACCACCTCCATCTTCTTCTGGAGGGGGGATCTGTTTCTTTACCTAGACCCTTAGGGCTCGAAGATGGAAGGGAGACAGTCACGTAGGATGGACAAGGAACCAGATGCTGTGGCCCCTCTATGACTTGGCTAGGCCTGTTTTTCAGTGGACTTTAAGCTTTTCTCCTAGAAGAGACAGACTTGGTTGACTGGGCTCTGGGGTCTGCTATCTCTGTCACCTCCCCAGCCAAGGGTCAGGCATCTTAGAAAACACTTGAAATATCAGGTAGTGGGGCTGGAGAGATGGCTCAGAGGTTAAGAGCACTGACTGTTCTTCCAGAGGACCTGAGTTCAATTCCCAGCAAAACCACATGATGGCTCACAACCATCTATGATGAGGTCTGGTGCCCTCTTCTGTAAAACTGTATGCATAATAAATAAATAAATCTTTAAAAAAAAAAAAGAAAGAAATATCAGGTAGTATCCCAGCTCGGGGCTTGGTGCCTTCCTATAGCAGATGTGGAGGCGCAGGAATGAGGGCAGAGATGGTGGTATGGCTCTCTGGCTGTGGCTGGCCTCAGGGACTCTGCAGAATTGGGTACATTATAGAGCACTGTATAAGAGACAGCTCTGAGGGACTATTGTTGAGTTCTCTGTGGACGTAGAGCAGCGGGACCCTGGATGAATCCTGACTATGGCAGAGACCAAGAAACAGCCACACAGTGCCACTAAAGCCAACCCCAGTTCAAACTGCAGAATTTATTGATCCTGTCCATGCACAAGCACAGAATCCTCCCAACCCACCTGTCCTGGCCCATCTGTGCTGCTGTAACTGAGCCAGAGGCAGTAATCAGCAGAGAACAGAAGCCTGTTTAAGGCTCTGCCACTGGATTTCATGCCCTATCCTTACAGGGTGTGTGAGAGAGAGAACAGCAACCAGAAGAGGGAATGGTGGCCTTGAAGCCTCTATGAGTAACTCAGTGTCATTCACCATTGGGAGTCCTTGGGCTTTGTTGCCTCCTAAAGGCCCCAGCTCTTGAAACCAGCACGTGGCTGTACCTAGGAGGAACACACTGAAACCTGGCCCGTCTTTAGAGCCCATCTTCTCTGAGGGTCCACTAGGATGACAGCATCTATCTTGTCTGGGCTGCTGAAGTTCAGCAGTATTCATGTGGTAATGCACAACCCACCCTGTAGGAGCCTGGCAGCTGTTCATAGCTTACCCCATGTGGTCTTGTACAATTCAGCCAAGAATGAGTGTGACACCCTGTGCAGCATTCCTCCTGTGCTGGCAGAGAGGCTCGTCCTGTGTCTCACTCATAGGACATCCCAGGGTTAAATCTGACAGCAGGCATTATGAATGAGTGCCCAGCAGGCCTGTGGTCAGGCTGTAGCTCTTCTTGGAACATCATGGAAGGCAGTCTCAGTGGAGTATACTGATCTGTGTGGGTGTGACACATGTGAACCACATTGTGACTAAGCCCCGAGGGGCCCTCAGGACAGAGAGTTACAGCCTCAGCTCCTGCTGGCCCCTCAGTGAGGACTTCCTGACACTCAAGTCCTGGGAAAACTGTGTCCTTGGAGCAACACAAGCCAGGTTTGGTTGCCAGGGTCTTAGCTTAGTCTTCCTCCTCTTGAAGCACCCTTCTATCCTGTGGTAGACAGGATGTCTGTACCAGCTTCTGGGAGCACTACAGACCAAATAAGAACACCCTGTCACCTGGCTAGAGCGGCCCCACGTTACCACGTGACTAAGGTTCCACACAGACAGTAACAGTGTTCAAGCAGATGTTGTCGTCACCTATAGGCATGGCTTCAGTCCTGCAGTCCCCTGAGAATGTGCATTGGAGCTGTTCCTTTGGGTGGGATGGGAGAGGACTTCTCATTACAAACAAACAAGATATGCTTTCTTTAAAAAAATATTTTATTTTTATTTTTATATGATTGGTGTTTTGCTTGCATGTATAACTGTGTAAGGGTGTCAGATCTTGAAATTACAGACAATTGTCAGCTGCCATGTGGATGCCGGGAATTGAACTCAGGACCTCTGGAAGAACAGTCGGTGCTCTTAACTGCTGAGCCATCTCTCCAGCCCAAGATATGCTTTCTTGTGTCATGTTTTAATGCTGTTCCTAATTGTTCCCTTAAATATTTATACTTATGATTCCATCGATTCTGTTTATGGATGTCTGTGGATAAAAGACACAGTCTAGAAAAATCTATAGCTTGTCCTGCCCGGTGTCCACAGGTAGAGTTTAAACAGGCAGAAAGAGTGAGCCTATGCCTCCCTCTGAAGGGCTGTTAGCGTTGCTAAGTGCCTTTGGCCTGTGTGGAGGTGCTAAAGCCCTGGGATACCACTTAGCCAATAGACTTGGCCTCTGAGCAGAGGAGGAATGCTGGGCTTGACGGAGGAATGACTGCAGAGGTCCAGGTGGCAGGAACTGGGAAGGGAAGCTGTACTTGGAGGGTTAAGAGCCAGCTGTGACTTCATGGCCCTCTTCAGTGAGGAGATAGGGACACACCACAGTCCATTAATTCACAACCTACCAGGCAAAGATAGTTTTCTCTCCTGATTGGGGTGTGGAGATATCATTAACCCACTTTGAAGTGGAGTGTCATGGAGGACAGAAGGGTAGGGCGCCCTGAGCACCAGGCCCTCTGCCCACTGTGCCCCTGCTTTGATAGATGGGGATGGAAGAGGCATAGAGACAGGAGACGGGAGACAGGAAGATAAAAAGTAGGGCCCGAGCAGCCAGCCCCACAGTGTGGAGGTGACTGGACCACCTGTGGCAGGTAGAAAGGCTACGTGACAGCCTCTGGGAGTCCAGGGCTATGTGGCTGTTAACTGTCTGACACATATAGACACAGCAGACAGCCACGGGGCCTTTGGACATAGTGACTGTATCTCAGGCAAGGCCAGGTGAGAGTGGACTGCATGTTTGCAGAAGCCCATGTCAGCTGCTCACTCCCGGAACTCTGGACTCTCACCTCTGACTCCAGAAGCTGAGGTAGAGAGGGCCTGACAGTGTGCTTTTCTCTGTGACTCTTCTTCCCTGGAAACTAGCCCAGCTCACAGGGACACAGAGGCCACAGCACTCCTATCCAACCAAAGACATCTCTATCTGTTCTAGAGACTGTGCCCGGCCCCAGCGTGATCTCATACATCTCTGATCCCCCTCCATTACATTCCATCGCTTGAGATCTATCTATGCACCCCACCAGCCTCAAGTCTAGTGACCCTAGAAAGGAGAGGGCATGACAGGACAGTCCACTGAGCCTGGGAGGCGGGCGCCAGAACAGTGAGCGAAGGCTGGACCAGAGACTGGGATGTAGGTGTTGTAGTATGTGTGCTCCAGAAGGGCTTGTTGGGGTCTGAGGAGATGGCTCAGTAGGTAAAGGATTTGCCATGTAGACATGAGGACCTGAATTTAGTCTCTAGAAACCACATAAACAAACAAACAAACAAACAAACAAACTGGGTATGGTGGTTTATGCTCGTAATCCCAACAATGAGGAGGTAGAGGGATGGATCCCTGGGTTTCACTAGACTGTCAGCCTAGCCATTGAGGAGGTAGGGACCCAGTGACAGACCTCACTGAGGGGTAATACCTGAGGTTGTTATATGTGCACTTACATGTAGAGTGTAGTTGGACACACACACACACACACACACACACACACACACACACATGTGGTGGTGGGGGAGATCCTGGGGAGAGGTAAGAATCCAAATCCAGGGCTCACGGCAACCAGCTGGCTTGGGCTTCCAGAGACATGTGGTCTGTTCTTCCTCCCTCCCTCCCTCCCTCCCTCCCAACTTCAAAGCCTCTCCGCCTGTATAGAAGGGAGCAGCTTTCAGAATAAAGCCCTAAAGAGCCAGCATTTCAGCAGTGTGACCCCAAGGAATCGAAATGGTCCCTTGGCTAATTTATATGCTATACATTTGGGGTTTAAGTGGGACATAATTGTAATCCATATGCCTGTTAAGGTAATTACACTTATAAACCTAATATAATCCATAGATCAATGGGTTTGGAGCTAATTAAGGCAACCGTAATTAACATTTACAAAACCCTTGCAATTACTGGATATCCTCTAAGCTGGCCTTCCAAGCTGATAATGAGCGCCACTCAGCATTCTTTATTCTGCACATTGGGACCTTCTGGGTCCCTCTATGGGGAGGGGTCAGCACCTGCTGTTACCACCCCCAGGGCTCTGAAGCAGGTCCCCACCAGGGTAGTGGCAACTGTAGGAAGCAGGATTCTGTGCCTTGTTTTCAGGCCAGTTAGATTCTCATACGAAAGAAAGAAAGGAAAAGGGGCATTTTGGAGAAACAAATGTATTAGACCCTCCAACCCCAAAGCAGAGTTCTAATCTGGGGAATGTGGAGTGTCCCCGGGCTCAAGAGCTCAGAGGGTGACCCGAATTCTCCCCTCACTGCCCCATGCACCTGCCCACAGCATATGGCTTCTGCCCTGAGTAGATGCGGGTAAGAAGGGGCCTCCAGAAAACCCAGACAGCACAACAGTAGGGCAGAGTACCACCCTACTTAAGAGCCATGCAGACGTCCTATCAGCCCCCTCCCCATCTGGGGGAACAGAAAAGCCCCAGCAATCCCCTGCTTTGAAAGGATCACACAGCTGCCCTGTTTAGGATCCAGCTTTTCTCAGATTGGGGAGGGGTAGGAACTTCTGCTCCCCTCGAAACGCGTCCTCTGAGCCTAAGGTACTCTCCTGGCAGGTATTTCTGTGGCTCCTCTGTGGGCAAGTCTAGTGTGGAAGGGTAGACTCCTCAGGCCTGTGTGCAGAAGGATTCTGGGAGGGATTTTTGGTTTGGGCTACGTGTGTGCCGGTGGTTTTGTGATTTCTTAGACTCTACACAATGGGGATATGAAGATAAAAACCCAGCAGAACTAAAGAGCTTTAGTGTAGAGCCTAATATTGTAGCACTACTCTTGCTGTCTGCAGTGACCAGAAGGGCAGGGTCAAGCTGGGGCAGGGCCAGGAGGCAGTACCTGGTGCGGTGACTGTGCCATCCTTGCTGGCATCTCTGTGTCTGGAGTGGTCCTCTCCTCTCCTCATCCCCAAGCTTTTCCATTTCTAGACAACAGAGTGTTTTCAGAACTTTGCAACTCTGCCAGCAATTTCAGGCTAGAAGCAGGTTCCTGTGATGGAGGAGAGGACAGGATGCACAAGGAAGCCTGTCCATGAGGGCCACACTCACACTGAAGAAGAGGGCAAACCCTCACGGCGGCTGTGCATGACGGTGCATGACGCTGCCATGCGTCGATGCCCGACAACGGCAATGCAGCTGGTGTTGCCAGGTGTGAGAAAACATGACCAGAGAGGCTGGACCACCTACCGTTCTGAGGTTGTTCAGAAAGTGTGCCGGGGCCAGGATTTGAGCCTAGGCTTTCTAGCCTCACTATGAGCCCCCGCCCCCCCCACCCCATCCCGCTCTCCAGGGAGCCCTACCTATTCCCCTCCTAAGTGAGTCACGTGAGGGTGGGGAATGCAAGGGATGAGAAGCAGAAGCAGGACAAGGCTGTAGGGCCCAGACAAGGTGGGAGGAGATGGCTAGCTGAGGGGAGGGACCGTAGACTGAAAACCCTGCTGCTGCCCAGGACCCTTTGGGGGTCTGTGGACCATCCATCACTGCTGCTCCACTGAGAGCCTGACAAGGAAGAGAGGGCAGGTACCACAGAGAAGCCTTCTCCCCAAGCCTTGCTGTCCTCTGCCAGATAGAGTTCTGTCTCTCAGTGAATGTGTGCTATTCCCATTTCTGTCTGTTTACCCTTATCTCTGCCACCTGGGAAGCCTGGGGTTCCCAACAGAGGTAGGTGTGTCCGGGGCTCCTTTTTCCTGCATAGAGCTGCTGAAGGGCTAGCCTCATTAGATTTCTACACTGCCTACTGTCCAGGACCCAAATATCATCTGTGGACATATGTGATCCCCCTTTCTACTTTCTCTTTTTAAGATTTATTTTATTTTGTATATACACATGCCAGAAAAGGGCACCAGATCTCATTATAGATGGTTGTGAGCCACCATGTGCTTGTTGGGAATCAAACTCAGGACCTCTGGAAGAGCAGTCAGTGCTCTTAACCTCTGAGCCAACTCTCCAGCTCCTTTTCTACTTTCTTTTTATTTAATATTTATTTTTATTTTATGTGACTTGGTGTTTTGCCTGCATGTATAACTGTGTAAGGGTGTCAGATCTTGGGATTACAGACAGTTGTGAGCTGCCATGTGGTTGCTGGGAATCGAACTCAGGTCCTCTGGGAGAGCAGTCAGTGCTCTTAACCGCTGAGCCATCTCTCCAGCTCTACTTTCTTTAAGGCAAGAAAACCTTTCTGTCACAGCCATCAGCCTCATAAAAAATTGTAAAAATTAGCAGTTTTTCTTTTATTTATTTAAAAAATTTTAAAATGTATATGCTCATGTAAATTTATGTATACCATATACAGAAGCCTGTGAAGGCTAGGGTAGAGTGTCAGATGCCCTGAAGCTGGAGTTAAGAGGGATAGTGAGCCCTTCTGTGTACTGAGAACTGAATCTGGGTCCCCTGCAAAAAGCAATAAAAGTATTCCTACCACCCCAATTTGCAGTTTTTCTTAGAGGTAATAAAACTGCCAATACCACAGAGCTCCGGAGTTCTGGGTCCAGCTCTACCCTGAGCTGATTCCATATATAGGTTCTCTGGATTTGTATACTAAGTCCTGGATGTGAGCACAAGCACATCACTCATCCTGTTTAGGGATAAGTAAACTCCTTGAGTATATTTGTATCACTGTGACATATTGGAACCAGGATGAACAATGGCTGGCTTGTCTCCAGTCCCCAGCAACTCATTTTGTCCCTGCAGTCACCCAGAGGCCACTACTCTGAGGCTGAAAGGCAAGTATTTTAAATTCATGCAGTTTGGGTCCCAAGCCTGCACTTATATTTGCTGTTGAGAATTTAGGAAAACTCACAGACTAAGGTATTGACCAGCCCATCAGCTCATGGAGTTTCTGACAGCATCTGCTGTTCACCCCAAACCTGGACGCCTACTGGGGCACATGGCAAGCTCTGTGCTGTTTGAAAATGAGGTGAGAGCATATGTTCTTTGTCTGGGAACATTCTTCCCAGTAATGGGTGAAGGATATCCCTCTATATCATTTAGCTTGTCATCATGGTACCTTCTCCTGCATGGTCACATTAGTGGCTTCATCCAATTCCTTTGTGTGGACAGACTATAGCCAGCCTTTTATGATTATTGTTGGATGAGACAGTTGTTTGTGACTCTTGGTTTGCTTCTTTGGTCTCATCCTGTAGCTCAGGCTGCCCTGGAACCCATTCTGTAGTTCAGACAGATCTGAACTCATGGCAGTTCTTCTGGCTCCTAAGTACTAAGATGATGAGTCACAGTCCCTGTCACAACCCTTACTGTAGACGGCCACCATGGGCATTCTAGTTCACGTGGCCTTGCACTTACTCGTGATTTCTGCATTAGGATGAGTTCTCACATAGGCAATTGTTGGGTCAGAGGGTATGCAGACCTCTAAGATCTGAGTACTTCTGCAGAATTTGCTCTCCAGTTGCTGTTACCCTGTCTGTATTATGGACATCTTATTTCTTTATACCCATGACAGCAAATACTGCCAAAGCAAGTGTTGTAATTTTAAAGGCAAGTTTTCTTTTTTTTTTCTTCTTTATTTTGTATTTAACAAAAAAAAGTAACATGAATTTAAAATGAGGAAAAGTTAACAATAACTATGAACAGGATAAGAATCATAAGCATGGCATATCAAGGGTGGTAATGCAAATAAGATTGCTACACATATATTTACTTTGTGTTCAGCTTTCCCTCTGAAATTTTTTTTCCCATCCCTGTATATCCTCATTCAAGGTCCCTTCCCCCTCCCAACACATCTTGACATTTCTCTTCTCTGCAACTCCCCATCCCTTCGCTGGGCAGGGAGCAGACAGTCCTATGGTCCCACTGATCCAATAATGTTTGGATCAGTCACCACTCCTGGCCAAATCCAGTT